>ML825390.1:51152-65563 GCA_009831015.1 Picea engelmannii | reverse complement strand
GTGCTCATCGTGTATCATAATATCAATGTTTAATATAGCTCGTAATCATATGGTTCACTTAGCATTATAATATCTTATAGTTGTTGACGTACATCATCGGTGATCAATAGTTGTACATCTGCCACTAAACTCCTTTCATATCAAAGTTACGTTAATTGATCTTTATCTATTTCAATAAATATCAAATTCAAATTCACATTAATGCAATGTTGCAATCCACTTTTACATGGAGTAATCTCACCAAAATTTTGTGGTTGGTCTTAATAAGAACATGGGTGGCTTTCAACCCACAATATGTGCATGTGTGTGGTCCTATGTGTGTCATAAGTTCGACCACTACCTTTGGATATCCTCACATGTATCTTGAGATGTAAAATAGAGCTCATGGACATAAAATCTCAATCTGATCCAAGTGGATATTGGTGGCCACCCGCCTATTCCACTTGGACCCACACCATTGTTTCTTTCGGTTTTTCAGTTTCCTTAATTGTAGCACAATTTACTATTTTTAGCAGTTTTTCAGGTCCTGAACTTCCGGAGTCGTTTTGAGGCCCTAAACGACGTTTTTTGGGCATGAATGCTCCGGCAAATATGAGTCTATTTCAAACTCAATATTTGTTGTCAGCAGTGTAGTCCTCGAATAGATCTTTCTAACGATGTATCATGTGCGTCAAACGGAGATAGTATGCCAAAGTTACGACCCTGGGAAATTGATGTACCAATTTATCCCAACAATGCCCATATTCTGGTGTTTCATCTCCTAGGGTTAGGTTTTTGGATGTTTAGGGTTTTCGATTGTTTCTCAATAATATATAGGCCTTCGAGCCTCATTGTAACACAGAGTTCATAGGCCAGTAGCCGCCACATCTCTTCTCAGAGATAAGCTACCAGCGCCCGAGCTATTTTATTTCCAATCTGTCTGTAAGCATATTTCACTCATTTGTTGTTAATGAAATGAAGTTTTACTTCCGCTGCATATCTGTGTTTATGTGTATTTTTGTATTTCATTATGTTCCTGCATAAATCTGGATCAGTGGTATCAGAGCAGTCTGCTCTTTCTCGATCCTTCTTTGCATGTCCCCAACGAAATCGGGGTATAAGGAGTTAAGGCTCAATCTAGTTGAATCGTTGCAAGATCAGCCTCGCAAACCCTGACAGTCGCCCATGGGGGAAGAAAGGAAAGATGAGGGAGCAGGAGATCCTATCAAATTATTGCTCGAGGAGGCCCTCGAGAAACAAAGGAATGCGATGATGGACAACTTTGCCCAGATCCTTCAACGGCTGCCCACTGGCAACACATCTACATCCAACAGCTACTCTGGAGGCGCCACTCCTTTTAAGGTACAAGAAAACTTTGACATTCCCATATTTGAGGGCCAAATAGATGCAAATGGCATTGATATATGGTTGAATGTGCTAGAAGGATATTTCTCGGTTCATGACTTTTCCGACCAAGAAAGGATTATTTTTGCACTCCCTAAAGTCGCCCCCCATGTCAAGGACTGGTGGAAAACCTACTGGGAGCAACAGAGCGAGGGGGAACCCTCTATGTTCTCGGTCGTACCCACTTGGAATTCTTTCCAAGACACCATCAAGGAACAATATTATCCCGTGGGGATCTATGAGGACAAATACATACAATGGACTACGCTGCGGCAGCAAAGAGACCAAGATGTGCATGAGCTGACGAATATGTTCCATACCCTATGGACAAAGTTGGGTATCAAAGATTCAGAGAAACATTTAGTGTTAAAGTACCGCAGTTGTCTTCATAGATACATTCAGGAGGAAATGGAGTTCCTCAACATCTCCTCGCTTGGTGCGGCGTACTGGTATGCTGCCAAGATTGAGCAGAAGTTCAAACAGAAGAAGCGAGACTTTGGGTCTGAGAATCAGAAGCAAGGGAAAGGTACCCCCAAACCGTCGAACAAAGGACCAAGCCAAGGCGGGGCAGCCCATGACAACTCGCCAAATCCGCAAGCAATGAACAACATCACAAAGCCAAAAAAAGACACGGGGGAGTGGTGTGAGTTCCATAAGAGCTCCACTCACAACACAAGTGAGTGTCGGGCCAAGCAGTCACTGGTAGCCGAGTTGAAGGCTTTTGAATCGGATGCAAGCTCCGACTCTGAATCAAAACCGGACAAGGGGAATGATAAGGGAAGCAAATTATCGATGCGGAGCCCAATGCCACCGTTGCCACCACGAAGATCCAGAAGAAGGAACCAGAAGATCTAGAGGAGGCAGAGCGCCTCTTCCATTCCTAGATGTGGGTAAAGGGTTCCCCATTACAGTTCATTGTCGACAGCAGAAGCCAGAAGAACCTCATCTCAGTAGAGGTCATGAAATGACTGGGCTTGCCGACCACAACACACCCACAACCATACACCATCGAGTGGTTGCACCAAGGACGGGACCTTCGCGTAAGCCAGCAATGTCGCCTTCCCTACAACATCAAGCCCTTCACGGATGAGGTATTATGTGGCATTGCTCCTCTTGATGTTTCTGATGTATTATTAGGCCAACCATACTTGTGGAAGCGACATGTTGTGTATGAGTCCAGGCCTCGTGCTGTTATTATTACTTTGGGCAATAAGCTGTACAGGATACCAAAAATAGCACCGCCTACAGCCATCTCTTTGGTTACTGCAAAAAAATGTAGTAAGCTCATTGCCAAAACCAGGAAATTTGTTTTCCTGATTATCTACCCTCAGGGAAAGAAGAAGACTGCGGCCACGACCTCCAGACAGGGCCCCTCTGCACGACAGCAACAGATGGATAAGTTCGTGGAGGAGTACGAGGACATCTTCACCTCCCATGCAGGGGTGCCTCTACACTGTCAGGTCAAGCACTCCATCGATCTGACCACAGGTGTGTTGTTGCCCAATGGATCGATCTATCGACGCTTTGTTCTGGAGAATGATGAAATCAAGAGGCAGATTCATGAGCTCTTGCAGAAAGGTCACATCCAACTGAGTTCATCGCCCTGTGGGAGCCCAATCGTGCTGGTGCAAAAGAAGGATGGGACTTGGAGACTCTGCATTGACTATCGAGCACTGAACAAGATCACTATCCGGAATAGGTACCCAATCCCATGGATTGATGACCCTCTGGACCAACTCAAGGGGGCGAAATATTTCAGCAAGATCTACTTGAAGTCTGGGTATCACCAGGTACTAATCGAACCCTCTAATGTGTGGAAGACTGCCTTCAAATCCAAGGAGGGCATTTTCAAATGGTTGGTCATGCCTTTCGGGTTGATGAATGCCCCTGCAACCTTCATGAGACTAATGTACAACATCTTGTGACCATTCACCAACTCATTTGTAGTGGTGTACTTGGATGACATTCTGATCTTCGGCCAGACTTGGGAAGAGCACCTCCACCACATCCGACAAGTCCTCCAAACACTACGGCAACACAAGTTGTGTGCCAATTTGGAGAAGTGCACTTTTGGCATGACCCAGGTTCAGTATCTGGGATACATTATTGATGAGCGGGGGGTGCATGTGGATCTAGCCAAGATCCAAGTCATTTGGGATTGGCCAACCCCAACCACCCTAACAGAGCTCTGTAGCTTTTTGGGTCTTGCCAATTTCTACCGCAGGTTTGTGTTGGGATTCTCTCATATCACTTGGCCCTTGAGTCAAGTCACCAAGGGAGGAGTGAAAGCAAAATTCTTTTGGTCTGAATCTCAACAGAAGGTGTTCAACGATTTGAAGCATCATCTCTACTCAGCACCAGTGCTCACATTACTAGACTTGCAACAACCATTTGAGATCGAGACAGATGCCTCCGACTATGCTATTGGGGCAGTCCTTACTCAACAAGAGCATCCAGTGGCATATCACAGTGAGACACTTTCCGACACAATCCGAAAGTATCCCACTTATGACAAGGAGATGTATTCCATTGTGCAGGCTTGCCGACAATGGAAGCATTACATTTTGGGGAAGGAAACGGTCATCCACACAAACCACCGACCCTTGCAGTTCATACAGACACAAGGGAAGTTGTAGAACGATCGCCTTCAAAAGTGGTCCACATACCTACAACGGTTTTATTTGAACGTTAAGTACAAGAAAGGAAGAACCAATAATGTTGCAGACTACCTCAGCTGACCCCTTATCATGGCGCTAACCATGGTGCTCAACTCTTGTAAGCACGAGACTTCTGATTGCCCGCTTCTCTACAAAAGTGATCCAGAATTCGGCCACATATACAATACGCTCTTGAAGGGTAAGCAAGTTCCTAATTTTCACCTCCAGGATACCCTACTATGTCACCTGGGACATCTTTGTGTTCCTTCAAGTGAGTGTGCCAAGATGATTTGGGAGGTGCACTACAGTCGGGTCGTTGGGCATTTCGGGGTCGAGAAAACAGTGGCAGCACTGCAAAAGTATTTCTATTGGTTGAACCTTCGACAGGACTTAAGCAATGCAGAACTTGATGGCGTAAGTACATCAAGTCCTGCATTGCTTACGCCATTGCCAAACTGACCATTAAGAAGCAAGGCCTCTATACTCTGTTTCCCACCCCTAATTGACCTTGGGAATCCATCTCCATGGATTACATGTCGGGCCTTCCTTCTACTAAGCATGGCAATGACTGTGTTTTTGTGGTCATCGACAGATTCTTGAAGATGTCCATTATGATGGCCTGCAAGAATAATATCACATCAGAAGCCACTGCTAAACTCTTCTTTGAACGAGTGTGGGTACACTTTGGGATCCCACAGTCTATCATCTCAGATCGAGACAGCGGGTTCCTCAGTACATTTTGGTCCAGCCTCTGGTCGATGCTGGACACCAAGCTCACCAAGTCCACAGCTTTCCATCCACAAATTGATGGCCAAACAGAGGTCGTCAACCAGATGATTGTACACATTTTGCGCATGTACAATTCAAAGCATACACGCACATGGGATGAGAGCCTCCCCTATGTACAACACAGCTACAACCGAGATCTCCATAGCTCAACCAGCCACAGCCCTGTAATGTCCCCACTTCGGGACATCATCACAGTGTAGAGGTTTATGACCAGAGTAGCCATATGGATGTTATAGCGAGTACGTGGGTTATTGAGAGGCATTGTGGGGTATAGCTTGCATTTCTCATCATATTTCATCATTATGAGCCATTCCGCACAGGTTGGCTTTGGTTCCATTGCATTCTGACGATTTCCATGATTTTGACTATTTTGGGCTATAAGTGAATTAAATTCACTTAAGAGGTCATTTTGGGCACATTACTTGGAGGAACCTCTCAGTGTAATAGCTCATTGGAATCAGGAGGAGAAACACTACATGATGGGATAATGAGAAGTGACTTTCAGTGGCCAAGGAAGCCACAAGGAGAGATAAGGTGTTTTTCAGAGGTAAAAAGGTTAATTAATTAATTAAAGTGATTTAATTAATTAATTAATTATTAATAAAATGAAAGTCACTTTGGAGGGACAAGGTGAGCCAAACAGTATAAAGGAAAGGCAAGGGCCTCTACTCATTCATTCATGTATGATTATCTTTTGATATCTAGCTTTTAGCTAGTGAGCCCATCTCTTGGGGGTTTTGAGGGTTTTGACTTAACAAACCCTAGAGGACGATTCAGTGGTGAAAGATTCCACCTAGATTGTCCCAAGCTTGGTCTCAGAGATGCAATACTCTCCCACACCATTCTAGTTCCATATCTACTCAGTGCATGAGGGTTCTACATCAACCACAGGCATAGGAAGAGAAGAAGGGCACACCATTGGAGGTTTCCAGCAAGGGGGGTGCACCATTTATTGAAGGAAGGTTCGTTGCAGGAGTTTGAGGGATCCCTTGGAGATTTGAGCACTTGGGTTTTACTTGCAGGGCCTTGGCCATGATTTCTAGTGCCTCTTGAGAGAGTTCTATGGTACATATTATTTCCTAGAGCATTGGGACGAATTGGAGAGAAGGAGGACATTTTGGAGATTCAGATCTATTCAGTTTAGAGGGGTTATACTTTAGATCTGACCCTGAGACTTCACATAGTGACTTGCAGTGCCCTGATCTATCTTTCTAGCAAGTTTCAGGGCATTTGGAGGCCTCCTTCATCAGGGCCGAAATTATAGGGTTTGACAGTTTTAGGAGGGTGCGACTCCATTGGAGGATTCAACGTTTGGAGGAGTTTCCCTTGGTATTTCGGTTTAAGATTTCAGGAGGGGATTCTACTCATACCGATCTACAATTCAGCATATTCAGCATAGCATTTGGAGGTCTCCTTCATCAGGGCCGAAATTATAGGGTTTGATAGTTTTAGGAGGGCGCAGCTCCATTAGAGGAATTCAACATTTGGAGGAGTTTCCCTTGGTATTTTGGCTTGAGATTTCAAAAGGGGATTCTACTCATCCTAATCTATCGTTCAACATCTTCAACATAGCATTTGGAGGTCTTTGACAGTAGGGCCGAAATTGTAGGGTTTGACAGTTTCAACAAGGCGTGGCATCTTCCAGCTTGGGGGTTGACACTTCATACGACCCATATCTTCTTATATTGGTATTCATGGTATATTCAGCCTTTGGAGGCTTATTGTAGTCTTCTTTGGAGCATTTTGTAGCAGCTTATATTGTCTATCTTCTTAGCCATCTGTTGATCATTCTAGATCGACATCTTCATTGTAGCAAGTTTCTCTATTTCATGAATAAAAGCAAATTTGAGATGTTTTGGCTTGTCTATCATATTGCATATGGTTGAGGTATCTTCCATGATTGTATCTTCTTGTTATTTGTTGCAACACACATATAAACACATCAGTAAACCCTAAGGCCGAAACCAAGAGGCCATTCTGCAAGTAACACATGTAAACAAGTAGATCATCCAAGTGTTTAACGAAATACCTCACTCAGAAAAAGTTTTAAAAGACACCAAAACCGTGATGTTCCTGGCATAATGGCTTGGGATCATTACAATCCCCTTTCAGGTGGGCTTGGGATTCCAACCACTATGTCCCATCGACGTAGCCATGCCATTTGCGGCTACTCAGGCAGATTTAGCACATGTCCAGTCTGAGGCTGACAAGGCAAACAACTTCACTGAGTGCATTCAGCACATTCGCCAACAGGTTCATGACATCTTGGATAGAGCCAATGCTAAGTACAAGTAGTGACATGATCAACATCTGGTGCCACACAACTTCCAGGTGGGCGACAAAGTGTGGCTACATTTGCAAAAGGAGCGCCTCGCTAGACCCCACCGCAAGATTCGCCCGCTCCGATATGGGCCATACACCATCACCAAGGCTGTAGGGAACAATGCCTTTGAGCTCAGTATTCCACCATTCCTTGGTCTGCACCTAGTGTTCAATGTCGACCGCCTTCGACCCTACTTTCCACCTCTATTGGACACATCTGACATGGCAGACCAACTCACACCAATAGAGTTAAACCCAGATTGCATGGAACAAGCCAGAACTGATCGGATTGTGGACACACAGATCAAGAACACCCACCAGCAGAGGATCCATCTATATCGAGTTGTCAAAGCAGGCCAACTCCTTCACCAGGGCAAGTGGCTCACCAGGGACCAAGTTCAGCAGAAGTTTCCTCATCTCATGGAGGAACTCAATGCAATGGGGACCATTGCTTCCTAAGGGGAGAGGAATGATTCAGGTGGATATTGGTGGCCAACTGCCTATTCCACTTGGACCCACACCATTGTTTCTTTCAGTTTTTCAGTTTCCTTAATTGTAGCACAATTTACTATTTTTAGCAGTTTTTCAGGTCCTGAACTTTTGGAGCCATTTTGAGGCCCTAAACGACGTTTTTGGGGCATGAATGCTCCGACGAATATGAGTCCATTTCAAACTAGGTATTTTCTATTAACAGTGTAGTCCTCAGATAGATCTTTCTAACGATGTATCATGTGCGTCAAACGGAGATTATATGCCAAAGTTACGACCCCAAGAAATTGATGTACCAATTTACCCCAACATGGCCCATATTTTGGTGTTTCATTTCCTAGGGTTAGGTTTTTGGATGTTTAGGGTTTTCCATTGTTTCTCAATAATATATAGGCCTTCGAGCCTCATTGTAACATAGAGTTCATAGACCAATAACCGCCACATCTCTTCTCAGAGATAAGCTACCAACGCCCGAGCTATTTTATTTCCATTCTGTCTGTAAGCATATTTCAGTCATTTGTTGTTAATGAAATGAAGTTTTACTTCTGTTGCATATCTACGTTTATGTGTATTTCATTGTGTTCCTGCATAAATCTGGATCACAATCAATAGTATGAAACTACTCAATGCCCATTTGTGTTGAAATTTTAACTTTAATTTCAATGTTTTTACACATTTTTAGCCCAGGGAAAATCGTAGAGTACTTCCTCTCATTTTGAGGATGGTGCCCAAGGTAAACCCTAGGATCTTCAGGGCAAAAGGTTGGTAAACAATAAGGCTTGAAGCCATTACAATAATATACTCGTTAAGAACTCAACATGTCACTTGTAAGAATTGAACCTAGGTGGGGTGGATAACAATCATTCCTCGCAGTTACTCGAGCTAAGCCCAACTGACAAATATTTTTACACATGCTTTCGAAGAGGAAACCATTCAGGCCAACACAAAGCAAATTACTCAACCCATGAATATTATGAGTTGGTAAACAAGATCCCCGTCTTTTTCCCCTTATAGGAGTGTCGCATATTACGATTTTTTCCTTAAAGGCATTGAACTATAGTTTGTTAAATTGTACAATATGAAATTGTCGCAACACCACCTAAATTATTGTGCATTTGGTTGCATGCTACCTACTACCTAACGTCTAGACCAACTCTTGTGATGTGTGTGTGTATGTGTATTCAGTGAATTGGGTCTAGCTTGGGTGGTTAAAAGGAGAAGTTGTTATCCTCACCACCCAGGTTCAAATCTCGTTATAACATGTTTTCCCCTCGTGGTTCAATTGGGACTAGCAAGGTACTAATAATATCTCACTCTCGCTTAAGTGCTTGAGGGTGGGACAAGATGTTCCAAACATTTTGAGGCATTGGTGGAAAATATTGTCTAAGGTCAATATGGATGAAGACCTTGTAGATTATTCTAAAGAGGAAGAAGAAGCATTCTAAATATCTATTGTCATGATCAATGACAAGCCAATGGAGGTATGAAAAGGGACAAGGGCTTAGTGTGATGACTCCACCATAGAAGATTTGTTAGGCTTTTCTAAGGAGAAGCCTAAGTCTAACGTAAAAAATCCAATCGACTATGTGGTATTGGCGTTAAAAGGTGTCAGGAGTGATAGGACGTCAACACAGACATTTCACAAGGTCAATGAATGGCATCATTTATGAAACTTTAACACAAATGGACATGTTGGCAAACCCAGCTCATTGTTGAGGCGCAATTAGCAAGACCCATTCTTGTTAAGGGAGGAAGAAAGAGTAGTCTACAATTTGGAGGTACCAAAGAAAAAAATAGGGATTGGATTCAGAGATCTCTCATGGGAGGAGTTGATAGAAGAGGATTTAGGAGAATTCAAAGCCAAAGAAACAGTCCATCCATCCAGTGGAAAAAACAAACGAAGGCAAAAATGTGTGAGAACATGTAAGGAGAAGGGAAAACTAGTGGTAGATGAAGACATAGGATTAGAAGACATCACAAACCTAATGAGTTAAACATTAACCAACCATTTCATGGGAAAATTAGTGTCAAAAGGTAGAATGAAGTGGTGGCTAGATCATAATTGGTTGGGGCTTTTGGGATACATGCCAAAATACCACATTCTGATAAGAGGGTGGCTCACCTTCGAGTTTCAACCAAAAGCTTTATGTGGATAAAGTTTTAGATCAAAAGAAGTTTTAGAGACCATCATACCTCAACGTCTGAAGGTGGAAGCCCAACTTCAATCCAAGGAAAGATCCCTTGTATGACTAGAAACATTAAACCAAACAAGGGAGAGAAGACAGGATTAAATAGAAAGTAAACAACGATAATCACATGCAGTACACATAGATTTACCTTGGAAACCCTCAACCGAGAAAACCATTATTCCTTGAGCGAATCCAATCCTTAGTTGTCTTATTCATTCAATGAATAAATAGTTACATGACTAACCTTGGTCCACACCTAGTACACAATTCATCGTCCTGCTCTCTTGTTTTACCACAAGGACAACCTTTCAACAATTTGGCTTACATCTTCATGACCATTACAGACTCTCAACTCTCTCTACCAAGGCACGTTCTTAGCAAGATCAATCTTTACAATATTACATAATGCACTATTTATAGGGATCTACAACATGTAAAACCCTAATTTGTGGCGCCCAAAATGGTTACAGATCAATGAAGATGATTGGTTGTAATCCCAATAATATCGAGATTCTGTTATAGGTTTCAACCACCAATTGAACACCAGTTAGCTACGAACCAGTCAAATACCAATCGACCATCTGATTGATCTTCAGTTGGTTAACCTTTCGACCTTCAATCAGATACTTGTTGACCTCCAATCAGGTCGTCCTATCGACCATCGACTTGACTTAACCATCAATTGATCCATTCCCCGGTCAATCATCCTCGACTAGCCAATAGGTCAAACTAAGATTTCTACTACAAATAATATAACATTCCCAACTTCATCCCTTGTTGTCTTCTTTGCAGAAACAAGAGAACTTGAACATATATTCACTGACCCAGGGCAACAATGCCCATTGCCTCTCTACACCAAGAGAACTTCATTGCACTCATAGACTTGGTCAAAGAGTCTGCAATGTTTTCCAAAGTGTCTACCTTCTCCAATAATACCTTTTTGCTTTCCACCATGTCTCTCACGAAATGGTAGTATAAATCAATATGATTCATCCTATAATGGGAAGCTCAGTTCTTTGCCAAGAATATTTCACTCTAACTATCGTAATTTATCCTCGTAGCGTGTTGCTCAAACCCAATCCCTAAACACAATCTATGCAACCATATTGTTTCTTTGCTTGTATGGGTGGTTGCCATGCATTCAACTTATGTTGTCGACAAGGCTACTATCACATGTCTCTTACTCATCCAATTGATTGCTCCACCAAACATTCTAAACACATATTCGTTGGTCAGCCTTCTTCGATCAAGATATTTGTCGAGTAAATTAATTTCTTTTAAAAACAATCAACTTATCAACCATTACTTGTCGAACCAAGGCAAGTCTTCTTACTTCAATCTATAATTCATTGTATGTGTAGGCCACACATTGTTATCAAGCACTAGTTATTTATGGATGTAAAGAGTAGTAAAGTGTCAAATGAAAATAAAGAAAGGAAAACACTCATATTAATGGATTATTTTAAATGTTATTCATTCCATGTGTAACTTCAAAGGGAATTAATTAAAGGCAAACAGTAAACACAATTTAATCAACAAATCTCACAACTAATCCATTTTGTATCTTGTAACCATTTATGAGCATGAACCAAAACGAAACGATTTGTATTATGTGACCAATTAGGAACACGAATCAAAGCCAAACAGTTTGTTTTATGTAACCATTAGGAATATGAATAAAAGCAAAATGATTTATATTCTGTAACCAATTAGGAACATGAACCAAAGCATAATGATGTGTATTTTGTGACCAATTAGGAACATGAATCAAAGCATAATGACTTGTATTATGTAATCATTAAGGAGGTGAATCAAAATGAGATGAATTGTGTTATGTAACAATGTAGGAGCAAGAATCAAAACGAAGCAATTAACATATCAATAATTCTTCTAATGCTAGAGGATCGACATATCAAATATACACAATTTATTCTAATGTTGGAGGATTGACAGATCAAATAAACACAATTTATTCCAATGTTATTTAAACATCTACAAACTAGCAAAAGGATACTTGTTTGCGGGAGTAGGCCCTCCTCTTGGAGCAAACTATCGGAGAAAAACTCAGTAATTGATTAATTAATTTGAATCACGTACATAGTCGAATGCTTAGGAGCACGATTTGGTTTTGATATTAATTAAAAACTTGGACACAACAACATAAGCTCATAAATTCAATAAAAACTAGTTATCTCACTTTGCAGCAGAGACCCCATTTTTACAAAATATCAAATGCCAAAAATAGAGTGTAGTCAAGCTATGAATCTATGATTCGAGCCGTCCTAATTGTTGGATTACTGAGAGGGGGGGTGAATTGGTAATAGAGAAATTTAATCATTTTTAACCATAAAATGCAAGTGTTATATCAATATAACATTATCATCCAATAGTTGCAGAGTAAATAAACAATGAACAAATGAACAATCATACACATATACAGTACACTAGTGTTTTTACGTGGAAACCCAAAGCAGGAGAAAACCACATAATGTTTTTTCTTATATGTCTTTAAGAATTACATTCATTGGAAGCACCAACTTCCTTTGTTTTCCAGCTGCAACTGGAAGGAGGCTTCAACCCCCTAGTTTCTCAGGCTACAACCTAAGGGAAGCTCCAACTCTCCAATTCTTTGGCTACAACCAGAAGGAGGCTACAACCCCCTATGTTCTCCGGCTACAACCGAAAGGTGGCTACAACCACTTGTCCTTGCCTCGTCCAACCACCCTGGCGTAGAAGTAGAATGATGGAACCACTATCACACTATCACTGTGAGATATACCACTGTAACAACCTATACCACTGACCTGTAGCCATCCAACTTGTAACAACATGTACCAAGCAACCTGTAATCAACATGTACCATAAACAAGTGCATCAACCATGCACCAACCTGTACCTCAACATGTACCATCAATGAGTGCATCAACCATGCACCAACTTGTACCTCAACCTGTACCATCGATGAGTGCATCAACCATGCACCAAATATGTACCAATCATGCATACATTACACATAAACTATGACTCATCAAGATGTACCAACATCATCAACTATACACCTCATGTATGTGTAAACTCATCAATTACTTGTCTCAACCATGTACCCAACATATATGTCAACCATACACCAATATAACCATCAAAATTTATCTAACAATTCATCACTATATCCATAAACCCAATACCATAAACCATTACATCAAACCATGTGCCATGACCTCACTGTTATACAACCTCTATCTGTAACATACCTCAACCAAAAGCCCTCGTCAATTTCATCATCCAAATCTGATTTGTAACTATGTAATAGACCTGGTGTATATGATCACATACTTGCAAACCTTCCTTAACTTTAACAACAAGAGACTAGCATTTTCATCAAACTTTACTTTAGTCTCACATGACTAATTTTGGATTAGTCAACAACCCTAACTTGAAATAATCATAACCATGTACATGTAATTAATGAAGATCTTAAAAATAGTACAAAATGTTCTTCGGTGTCTTTTATGCAATTCCTCCAAGTTTCACTACTTGGAACTTCTCAGAAAATGAGTTATAGCAAAAATGACATACCTTGTTGAATTCTGGCTTATTCTAGAGAGCGAACTTGTAGAGCGTTCCCCTCACGGAATATTTGTTGTATGGATTTGAAAATAGTACATAGAATACTATAGACTGTACTCTAACCAATGCATCCGAGCTTATTGAATTTGGATATGTTATGAAGAAGTTATGACGTTTTTACCCGAAACACTTGTTTTAGACTAGTTTCAGGACTAGCCACAAACTCTATTTTCCACAGAGTGTAACTCCAAAAATACAATGACCCACAAGATGAAATGTTTATCACAACTACTTGGATATGTTTCCTAAACAACCTCCAGATTTCAGGATCTGAATCATTCTAAAAAAAAAGTTACTGTGAAAATGGTGAGATGACCTGTAAATAACATACCTTAGAAAGCATCATCGAAAGAATTTATCCTCCCTTGAATTTTGGCCTTCTTTACTTCACCTTCCCTCTAAAATTTGCCTTAGATATACTTTGGTTACCTCAATCACTTATAGATATTCAATATGCTCAAGTGTAATTAAAATGAGAGACCATTGTCTCTTATTTATACTTTTATGTAGCTTCCTCAAGGTGTTCCCTTCTAACCATCTTTGTTGGATTACTGAGAAGGGGGGTGAATCAGTAATAGCATAATTATAATCATTTTTCTTCAAATGTTATATCAATGTAGAATTTTTATCCAATAATGAGCAGTAAGAAATAAACAATCACACATATACACAATACACCAGTGTTTAACGTGGAAACCCAAATCGAGAGAAAACCACGGAATGTTTTTTCTTATATGTCTTGAAGAATTACATTCATTGGAAGCACCAACTTCCTTTGTTTTCCAACTGCAACTGAAAGGAGGCTCCAACCTCCTAGTTTCTCAGGCTACAACTTGAGGGAAGCTCCAACTCCCCAATTCTCTGGCTACAACCAGAAGGAGGCTACAACCCCCAATGTTCTCCGGCTACAACCGAAAGGTGGCTACAACCACCTGTCCTTGCCCCGTCCTACCAC
>ML825390.1:34429-46238 GCA_009831015.1 Picea engelmannii | reverse complement strand
ATTACCCAAACCTGGGGTCTCCAACTTCTCATGGCCATAACTCTCTAACCGTGAGGAATTATGTGACGTTCCACATACCACCGGAAATGACATGACAAGCACTATCCATCTAGGATATTTTCCCTGACAAGTTCACTTTCCTTAATCTCATTATTCCACAATTAAGCATGGGTTCTCTTACTCCACAAAGCGTCTTCCCATGAGGGCTTTCACCATAAGGGAACCACTTTGGAGTTCATCCATATTTACTTCTTATCAACCATGACAAAATAATAATGAGTCATATTTACATCAAACAATATTGGGTCTATTACCCAAACCTTTGTGCTACGGGGCTTTCTTCAAGGGTTGACATCAATGACAACCAACCTTAATCAACAATCTTAAAACCACTTTCCTTATTTTAGGGCCAATCCACTTCTAACCACTTGTCCACTTATTAATTTCTCCATTAACTTTATTATTTAAATAAAAAAAAATTATCCACTTTGACTTATGGTACACTCATCACTTCACTTTATTATTTAAATAATTTCTTCTTTGCAACCACTTTGACTACTTTGACCTTTTAGGGCTTTTAGATGACTCATGAGGGTTCTCCAACTTCACATGGCCATAACTCTCTAACCGTGAGGAGTTATGTAACGTTCCACATACCACCAAAAAGGCATGACATGTATAATCCATCTAGAATAGTCTTACCTTCAAATATATTAAAACTCATACCATTATACATCAAACAAACTTGGGTCCATTACCCAAACCTTTGTGCTACCAAAATTCGCTGCCAGACTTTCTTCAAGGGTTGACATCAATTATAACCAATTCAAATAATCAATAATCTCTCCCTTTGGCATTGATGGAAACACTCTAATGCAATATTGAAGTCATATCACTCATGCTCCCCCTGCGACCATCGCTCCCCTTAGAACCATGCCTATGTGCTCTTTCTCCAAACATTTACATTTGCATCTGATAAATCTCTCCCCCTTTGTCATCAATGGCAAAAGTATCTTTCCATATGGGGCTGCTCCCCCTGACTGAACTCTTCCTGAAACTGATCTCCCAACCTGAACTGTCCTCTTTATGGTGCTTCCTCATGTAAATCTAAGACATATAAGATAAGCATTCAAAAGCATTCATTTTGGAGTAGAAATTACTCTGAGTCTCTAGTGAAGATACTCAAAGGCTTCCCTTGGAAGCAGTTTTGTAAAGATGTCTGTCATTTGTTCTTTTGTGCCCACATATTCAACTCCGATATTCTTCTCTGCAACCTGTTCCCATAGAAAGTGATACTTTATTGGAATGTGCTTCATCTTTGAGTGCATCGTCGGGTTCTTTGAGATACTGATGACACTTGTATTATCACAATAGATTGGAATGGGGTCATCATACTCAACCTGTATATCTGTCAAAGTTTGTTTCATCCATAGAACCTGAGTACAACATCCTATTGCTACAATATACTCTGCTTCAGTTGTAGATAGATATATTGATGATTGTTTCTTGCTTAGCCAATATACTAAACACTCGTCCAAGTAGAACGCTGCTCCACTGGTGCTTCGTCGGTCATTAATGCAACCTGCCCAATCTGCATCTGTGTAGGCAATAAGTGATAGATCATTTCCTTTTGGATACCATAATCCAAACTCTTATGTTCCTTTCCGATATCTGAAAATCCTCTTCACTAATAATACATATGATTTATTTGGTGTTCCTTGAAATCGTGCCACCTGTCCAACTGTTTGCATTACATCTGGTTTGGATGTTGTCACATATAGTAAGATTCCAATCATTGACATGTATTGCCTCTCGTCTGTAGACTTTGAATCATCATCTTTGCTCAACTTGCAACTGGTTTGCATAGGAATGGTAACTGGTTTGCAATCTTCAATTCCAAACCTCTTTAGCATTTCTCTGATATACTTAGTTTGAGAAATAAATTTTTCTTGGTTGCTTTGACATATCTGAAGACCCAGAAAGAAGGATAGTTCTTGGAGTAATGACATTTCAAATTCATTCTTCATATCCTTTGCAAATTGTTGGCTTAACCTATCATCATTACTTTCAAAAATAATATCATCAACAAAAACTTCAATTAATAAAATACTATCTTGAGTTACCTTGATGTAAAGGTTGATGTATGCACTTCCTTTTATGAAACCTGTCTGTTGTAGATATTTATCCAATCTAGAGTACCATGCTCTAAGAGCCCGTTTTAGACCATATAAGGCCTTATTCAATTTACACACATAATTTGCGTTATCTGACAACTGAAATCATTCTAGTTGTTTGATGTAGACTTCTTCTTCAAGTTCCTCATTCAGAAAAATTGATTTCACATCCATCTGATACACTTTAATATTCTTGGAGCATGCATAAGCTAAAAGCAATCGGATTGCTTCCATTCTGGAAATTGGGGCAAATGTCTCTTCAAAGTTGATTCCTTCAACATGTGCGTATCATTTACATATCAATCTAGCTTTTTTCATTGTAACATGTCCATCTTCATTCAATTTATTTTTGAAAACCCACTTTGTGCCAATCACATTCTTATTCTTTGGTCTTGGAACCAATACCCAAGTGTCATTCTTCTCTATTTGATCCAATTATTCATCCATAGCCTTATTCTAGAATTCACCCTTGTTGGCCTCTTCAAAATTGTTTGGTTGAATCGTAGATAAGAGTGCCATGTGTGTTTGTTTTGGTGAACAAATTCTTCTTCTAGTATGAACTCCTACATCCTTGTTTCCGATAATCTGATATGAAGGATGATTCTTTTGTACTCATTTACTAGGTGTCTTTGGAGACACTCGCTAAACTTTCTCTTCTACTTATGTCTGATTCTCTTCATCTTCCCCTTCTACTTCTTCTTCATCTTTTGTTTCTTCTTCGTAAAGTTGTGCCATTGATTCATTTTCTTCTTCCTTTAATTCTCGTCCACCTGTTTCATCAATTCTTACATTGATGCTTTCCACAACTTTGTTCAACCTCAGACGGTGACACATGTATGTTTTCATTGTACTTGATTAACCAACAAGTACTCATTTGTCCACACGAGAGTCAAACTTTCTCATTCTGTTATCTTCTCTTTTGATGTAGCATTTGCTTCCAAATACTCTGAAGTGTTTCACATTTGCTGGTCTTCATTTCCATAGCTTGTAGGGAGTTTTGTCATTGTTGTTTTTGAGCATTACTTTGTTTTGAATGTGAATTGTTATATGCATTGCATGTGTCCAAAAAATATATGTCAATTTGGAATCCATTAGCATTGTTTGAGCCATTTCATGTACTTTCATGTTCTTTCTTCAACAAATCCATCATGTTGAGGTGTCCTAACAACGAAGAATTGTTTTTTTATTCCATTCATGTTGCAGTAGTCCATAAATTCCTTTCAAGTGAACTCTCCTCCATTATTAGATCTCAAACATTTGATTTTTAAATACATTTCATTTTCAACCATCTTCTTGTAGACCTCGAAGTTTTCAAAATCTTCTGACTTATTCCTGAGAAAGAAAACTGCAGTCATTCTTATATAATCATCAACTAATAACATAAAGTATTTCTTATCTTTTAAAACATTTGTTGTAGTTGGTTCAACTAGATCACTATGCACAATTTCTAGTGGTCTTGTCGTTGAATATTCCTTTGATTTGAATCGGGTCTTTGTTTGTTTTCCTTGTTGACAATGCTTGCATAAAGTGTTGGTTGGTTTCATGACATGGGGAATTTCTCTAATTGCTTCCTTTTTGTTGACTTTGACAAGGTTATCAAAGTTTATGTGACCCATTCTTATGTGCCATAGCCATCTTTCATCTTCCTTTCCTTGACAACACTTTTCATTTCCAATTTCACTTAATACATATATGTTGCTTGAAGTTTTTGCAGCTGTTGCAATCAATTTTCCTAAACCTTTTTTTCTTATCTCGCGCTTTTGTGAATCGAAAGTAATTTTATGACCTTGGTCACACATTTGACTTACACTTAGAAGATTATGTTTCGTATCTTCTACTAGTAGAACATTTTATGCCTTGATATTATTATTTCCAATTCTAACTGTGCCTTTTCCAATGTTTTTAGTTGAATCACCATTTCCGAAAGAGACTGATCCATCTCTTTCCTTTCTTAATGTAAGAAACATCTCTTTATCACATGTCATGTGTTTTGAACAACCATTGTCAACATACCAACCACATTTCTTTTGCTTAGCTCGTAGATCGAGTGTGCATTCTTCATTGCTATATTAATTCTACTTTCGTATCCATGTTCTCTTCTGAGGTTCATGTCTGTGACTGTTGTTGTTATGTTGTGGTTCTCTAGGAGGGAATATCATTCTACAATCTTTGGCCATGTGTCCAAAGTTGTTGCACTTGTAGCATTCCAATTCAGTGCTCAACAATTCAAACATGTTGTAGCTTCTTTTATGTGTTTCAATAGGTCTTCTTGGATAACCATTTTGTGTATGAATTTCAAAGTTGTTTATGTTCCTCCCATTAGCTCTGCAATTTACAGCTTTATGTCCAAAATGATTGCATGCATAACATAAACAAAAAAAGATAGTTTGATACATGGGAGTTGAATATCTTCTGTAAGGAGTTACTTTTATGAATCTTTCTTCTTCCTGAGGCCTATTTGTTTTTGTCGGTCGTTGATTTTGAAATTTGAATCTTCTCGGTGGAGGAGTGTCCCTGTAATATTCCTTGTAGGTCTTCCTATTCTTTTTTATTGTTTCTGCATAACTTTTTGGGTATGTTTCTTGTTATGTTTTTTTGGAGCATGATCATTTTTCTGTCTGATTGTATCCAAGTCTGGACTTGTCATGATGAGGCTTTTGACTGCTGATAATGTCATCCAAAACTTTTGAGTTGTTCTGCATATTTTTCTTTTGAAGATCCTTTCTCAATGTAACAATCTCTGCTTCCAAATTTCCAATGATCATGTCTCTTTCTTCTAGCTATTCTTTGAGTGCTTATTCAATTCTTTTATCTTTTTCTATTTGAACCTTCAATTTCATGATCATTTGTTCTAGTTCCTGAGTGTCTTCTTTCTTGTCTAGTTATGCTTGTAGCTTCTTGTTTTTCTTATTTTCTCTTCTTATAACTTCTATGGCACTCAACAATTCTTCTCAGTAGTCAACTTTTGCCTCTTCATATTCTTCTTTGGTGTCTTCTTTATCAGAGTCTTCTATTGCCATGAATATAACTCTTTCTGTCTCATTGTCACTAACTTCATCTTCATCTGATGAGGAGATGTCTTCTTTGGTGCATAAGTTTTTCATGAAATCTTTATTTTTGGTTCTTTTGCCTTTATATGTTTGTAAAAGGTGTGTGGCCACCAATATCCACCTGGATCACTACTGATCCATATTATTTTCGAGATGAAATGAGAGCTGAGACATAATAAAAAAATGTACAGAGATAACTCATATATCCAATAATATAACAGAAATGTATCAAAGATGCAACCATAAACACAGAAATACAGTAATACACAATTTTCTATTAATGATCGAAAATGTAGAAAGACTGTAAAAATACGAAGTGAAAGACTCGCTAGAATGGTGGTTGCTTATCTCTGAGAAGAGATGTGTCAGCTACTTGCATTCGCAAGAAGATGATTATTAGGCATGTGAATGAGGATCATTGGTTGAAGTTGGATAATGAATCATAAGCTCAAGAAGTTATGTTTGTTTCCTTGTTTCACCTTGTTGGCGATCATTTGTACTCTATTCCTGTGTTGTCACCCCCAAGGAAAATGGGTATTACTGAGGGGATCTTGTTGGGATAGGCATTAAACACAGAGGAGAACGGATCTGAGATCAGTGGCAGTGTCTAAAGACATTGTTGCGTTGAAGCATGAGCAAGCTCCATGAGAGTGGAAATAGATCTCTCGATGATATGTTAGACATATCACAGGGATCGTTTATAAATAGGTTTCGGTCAAGGACCAAACCAACAATCTCGGTTGAAGACAGTTGCACTTGTCCATAAAATGTGGATCTGGGATCCTAAGTAGACATGGTCAACCATCAATTTAGTCCATCATCAACCTAAAGAATTGGTCGACCCACTTAACCGACAAGGTGAGGTTTATAATGGAACTGTCTATTCCAACCCCCTCTCCCTCGTAAACTCAACTTGGAGGAAAATAAATTCTGCATCTTCCCCCCTGAATTTGTTCTTACTGCAAAAGTTAATCATGAGATGGTATAACAACACTCTGGAGGAAGTATGATAACCATCAACATAGATCAAGGCCAAAAAGGCAGTCATCCATTGTGTTATCACCATAACAATTTTCAGACAAGGTCGAGGTCTCAGAAATTTAGCGAGGAGCTACATCCTTGTGGAGGCATGATAGTTTGGAGAAGAATGGTCACATATAGCGATGCATGGACAAATATAGAGGAGACGCATAAGTGATGGGACCCGACCAACCACAGATCTCAGGTGTCATAGATCAACAGTCAAAAACCATATCGAGCATTGAAATAGCACGAGAGTTATTTGTCTAAGGCAGGCTGGGGAAAATACCGTGGTTTTGTTTCATGGGCATGTGGCGCCTTTAGAGGTACAACGGGGTGAAAAGCGGTCTACCTAAAACCCTCTTCCCCAAATCCCCAATGTTGGAAGTTGCTAAAGCCTGATGGACCGTAGATCTTGGAGCGATCCAGATCGACAACCAAGATGCATATCAGATATTGAAGTAGCACAGAGGATAAATTTTTGAGGACAGGCCGGGAAAATACCACGGTTTCAAAACGTGGACACATGACGCTCCCTAAAGTATATTGAGGGGAAAATTGGGTGAGCGCGAAACCGCTCAACCACGCCCCGATGTCACATGTTCTAATGCCATTTGAATACGTCAAAATCAACAATTCGTGTGGGGAAAGGTGACGACCATTCAAATCACCTCATGCCACTTGTTAGGTAAGTGTCGCCAGATAACTAACTCAAAGGCTCATCATTTGAAATAGATTGGCCAAACGTGATAAACCAACGTACCTATAGGTACTCTTGTCAGCAATTCATGATTAAAACTCAATGACTATCACTCTTCAAAATATGGATGGCGTTATTCTGCTTCAGGCAATCAATGCTTCATTCATAAGTAGAGTAATCTCAAACTCGATCAACTTCCTAATTTCTATGAAGTTAAGGAAGACGAAAATTGTGTTTTTTGAAAAACTGGGAGACATGGACAAAGCCGATCAAACAACATCCAGTGAACCAGGACTTTCAACTAACATGGAAAATCCATCAATGGATAAGAAAGAGAAGTCAATTGCACAGATATTAGCAACCAAATTTCATACTGACCCTGCAAGAGAATTAGAATCAGAGATCAAACTAAATCCTATCATGAGGGATTTAATCATCAATGGACATGTGGACATGCGCTACAAACTAGCAGTAAAGAGGAAGCAGAGCAAGCGACATAAGACATGAATCAGAGCTGAGGCGGTCAAAAGCGTTGGGGAAAATCAACCAGTCTGGTTGAACACTCTAAAAGAAGAAATCGCCAAGTTGGAATAAGTTCTCAGGTTATATTGAGTACGTTCCAGAAAATTTTGGACATGTGGAGTTCAGTGAAAAAGACTTAGATATGTCATACCTGTTTATAACGCTCCCTGTAGTGTAGGAGAATAGTTGTTATGCATTACTCTTTTGTGTAACCGATCTCTATCTTTGGACTGTGGGGAAGGTGAGTCGTTTTGAATCCCGCATGTAAATTTTCTATATATATCATTCCAAGGATAAATAAAGTATGGAGGAAAAAAAGGGGGCATGCCCTCGTTACAGGTAGACTTTGTAAAATCAAGGAGCTAAACTGAATATACGATGCAGAAGCAATTTTTGAACTGTTTATGAAAAGATTCTAATCGAATGTGATATGAGTTTTGTCTTCTTTCATAGTGTGTGTTTCTTGTGTCTTTAAAATTCCATTTACAATTTCTTCTTTCAAATTGGAGAGTTAAAAGTTTGGAATTCGTTTGATGATGCTCTAGACTTAGCAATTTAAATTCATGTGATTCTCTTCTCTACTATTTCAGAATTTATTTTAATATGCTCTGATGCAATTATGTGTTTTCCTTTTTCTTCTTTTTCCATGCAAGTTTCAATTTGAAAACTTAGACTCATTGCCTCACTTAGCCTTTCTCCTCTAGATAG
Organism: Picea engelmannii; assembly: GCA_009831015.1. Lineage (NCBI taxonomy): Eukaryota > Viridiplantae > Streptophyta > Pinopsida > Pinales > Pinaceae > Picea > Picea engelmannii. The sequence continues at coordinate 38,064 of ML825390.1, read as the reverse complement.
TTCTAATGACCTGCCACTGCTTTATTCATTTATGACTCCATAGCCCAAATGTCACCCCCATTTCTTCAACAACTTTATAATACCCCCCAAAACAAACCAAATCTAGCCAATGATTTCCAAGAAATATCAAGTGATACGAGAGAGCCCTCTCTGAGTTGAGCAGGCTAGTGTCTTAGCTCTAAAGCCGGTTGAAACAGTTACCTCTGTCGTTTGTCTATCAGGCAGAAAAAAATTATAGAGTGCTAACACATTGCAAACTGGTTGCAAAATTGTTGTCCAAACACAGTCTCAGTCAGTCAGTCGACTAGACAACAAGACAACACCAGCTAGTCGATTAGTCGACTATATAAGAACACACCAATGTAATCAGTTTCTATCAATCCAGTAGTCTCTACCAAGCTAGACAATATTTGTATCCAAACACTCTTTGTATCAAGTAAAATAAGCATAAGTACAACTGTCGACAACACAATTGAACATGGTTCGATCTGTCTCAACAAATCCAAGCACATCAACAACTGCAATTACTCCCCTCCCTTAAACACAACTGATGGATTAAGGTATCAACAATAGATCTTCATCGAGACACCAATTGATGAAAATAACAAGTTAAAACTTAGTTAATAAATACATAGTTGAAAAACTTCTAGTCAATTGTCATCTCTAGTCAAGTCTCAGTTGACCAATATCCCAATCGAAATCCAATCGACTGTCATGTCGGGTCGAACCTATGGTCAACCACTACAAATCAATTAGTAATGAAGAGGAATATTGTACAACTATACAATCGATGAAACACAACAACAACCTCAAACATCTAGTTAGATGCGCCCATGACCACTCATCAATCCATCCATAGCCTATCATGGTAGTCGTTACCAGTCCATGATTATGTCTTTCACGTCTCTTCTGCAAAGATCATAAAGCATAATTGTCATTCCTTTGATTTTTGTGGCGAGGATGACAATAAGGCACAAAGTTATGTGTTGGTTGATAAAGAGATATAGGCTCAGGGTCTGGTGTACTCTCGGGATATATCAACAACAACAACATTCTTAGGTTCTAGAATGTTAGGAATAACCATCTCATTAGTATGTTCAACACAATTAATAATAGATTTTTCTTTAGGTAAATCAGTTTAAACTCCACCTGCAACGAATAAAACTTCTTTGGTTACAACAAGGCTAGGTGTAGGCAAGGAGGAAACAACAAGATCATATCCAAGACCTATTCTTGGTGACTTCCTCTTAGTCATAATAAGGGAAACAATACCTTGTCCATTCTTCCGAAGTCCTCCTCCAATGTATCCCATCTCGTTGAGTAGTCATGACCCTATACATGTAGTTTGTTTTTCAAAGCTAGGAGAAACAACATAATCATTGGTTTTAATGCATAAATCAACAACATCTTTCTTACAAAGAGCATCAAGGGGTGGAGAAGAAATGGATGATCCAGGCAAATCAATAACACTAGTCTTCTTCTCAACATTCTACAATTGGCAAACTTGTTCTTCAAGGTTCTGTTTGTAGCAATACGGCATCACAATATTCTCTTAATGTCTGATATTTGTTAAACAAACAATTGTTATCTTCTTGAAGAGGATCAACTTCTTCACAAAGCTCGACGAAAAAGGCCTGTAAGTGGGCAACCTCATGAGTCAACTACACATTTTCTTCCATCAGTTGGTTGACTTCCATGCCCAAGGCAATATTTGGATAAGGAAGAGCTTTCATTTCGTCCTCCAAGTATTCAAGAAGGTCAAACCAAGTGATCTAAAAATGAAGAAGACTTTTATTCTTGAAATTATTTGCAAGTAAAATTTATGTGTTAAAATGCAAATGGATCAACTTTGCAACACAACTTTAATAGGATTTACTCATTCAAGATGCATATAAACAACAACAATAACAGTGAACAGAAAACACATAACACAACAAATGATAAAGGAGTTCACCCCTCTCTTGGGCTACATCTCCTGGTCCAACTTCCAATGGATCATTTGTATTATTTGCTCAAAGTGCTCAAAAATGTGCTTTACAATGCTCAAAATGCGAAATAGACTGCTCCAATGGCTTCAGAACGTCCAGAAACCCCTAGCTGGGCTATTTCGGCACCTCGTTTGGCCAAAAATTGAAGAAGATAGGCTTCCTGGAAGTCCCCCTTCAAACTTGTTGTCTCTGCATCTACAAAATGCACCCTTGTTGTCTCAACCTAGCCCACACGCACATTTAAGCATAAAATCTTAGCACCGGACGCAACTGCGCGAACCGTGTAAACTGTAGGACGATTACGGGCGCACCTAGCCCCTAACCGTCAAGGGCAAGGTCATACGACCCATGCGACCGCGCGTTTAAAAATAAGGGCCAAGAGTTTACATAACCGTTTGAACCGTAATTAAATCCAAACCAAAATGCATACCCACGTGCATGTCACGATATAACAATGGTCATATGGCAACAAAATATGTGACCGGGGGATGGGGCTAAGCCCCAGCCCGGACCCCCGCGCCAACATACAACAAACTCAAATTCAAATAAATATGAAACCATATATATAACAAGGCATATGGTGTGGCGCATTGGTAATGCAAACTTTGCAAAGGTTATACGTGGGTGGAGGTCACGGGGTCGAACCCAGTGGACTCCAATAAAGTTTTATACAACAACCAATAACAAGGTGCCATGTGTTGCAATGTCATTCACCCTCGGCTACCAACTATCTGCCACTTAGCACTGCCACGTGTCGTACAAACTGCCACGTCAGCAGCCGTACAGATTGCATCATTTTTTTGCCTGTTTGTCATTTTGAACAGAACGCGATATCTCTCGCTCCCGACGTCCGTTTGAACCCAAACAAGTTGCGTTGGGTTTGTAACGACGATGCCTACACTCCCGTTCGATTTGAAATGATTTCGAGCACTTCAAATTTTTGAGCAAAATTTGATCCCTTGGATCACACCTCCCCATTGGAAAGCTTTTGGACCTCCAAAAGACTATTTCAGTCTATTTGAAGATGAGGGTATAGTTCCCTCACCTTTCCAACCTCAATCCACTTGGCTTTTCTTGGATTTGTACCTTTAAGACCAACTCGAAGATACTCCACATCTCCTCGTTTTGAAGTTTGCATTCTCATGTCAAGGATGGTGTCTTCATGCAGTTCTGTAAGATATTCTGAGGAAAAATTATCTATAGAAGGAATCTAAACATGCTCTCCTTGATCATCAATCAAAGGAGGCTCATACAATTTCAAATTCTCAACATTAACAACTGCATACATTTGCATATAAGGAGGCAAATCTAAACGAAAGACATTGTTACCAATCTTGTCAATAATCTTGAAAGGACCATATCGAATTGGTTTCAATTTTTTACCTTCTTCTTTAAGCCTCTCCTTACTGATGTAAAGCCAAACTTCATCTCCAACTTGGAAACTTTGATCAACATGATGCTTGTCATGTCTCTTCTTGTACTTGGCTTGACTCTTTTCAAACTACTCTTGCACCATTTGATGTATCGACTGAATTTGTTCAATGAACTTTTCTGCCCTATCAATGTCATATTGACCATCAATAACAATATCCTTCCCAAAGATAAAATCTAAAGGAGATTTGGGCAAATAGCCAAAACATGCTTCAA
>ML825390.1:0-31058 GCA_009831015.1 Picea engelmannii | reverse complement strand
TTTGTGAAGGAGTTTTACCATGTCCTTTTGGAGAATTTGGAAGAGGTCTTGAATTGGTAGAAGAAGAAGAAGAAGAAGATGGAGGTGAGGGTGGTGGAGAAGCACCATTCCCTCCATTTCCATTTGGAGTTTTATCACCATTGTCTCCCTTGTGCTTTGAAGGGTTGGAGCCTTCACATTGCGACCTTGTATTCCTTTCCATCAAGATTTTCATCATCTCTCTCATTTCCATGACAACCTTTCTGAGATCTTCATCTTCTGTAGGAACATGTTCATGACTCTCTTCATGAGCCATACTTGGTGAATGCCTCCTTGAAACTTGCGTTATTGATATAAGCTTCCTCCTTGAAGGATGAGAACTTGGCTCTACAAGTTGACCTTCTCCTCTTGTGAGTTTCAACCTTGTGAGCATCAGAAAACAAAACACTTGCAAATAATCAAGTCTTCAAAAACCTATGCTCTGATACCAACTTGATCTAAAAATGAAGAAGACTTTTATTCTTGAAATTATTTGCAAGTAAAATTTATGTGTTAAAATGCAAATGAATCAACTTTGCAACACAAATTTAATAGGATTTACTCATTCAAGATGCATATAAACAACAACAATAACAATGAATAGAAAACACATAACACAACAAATGATAAAGGAGTTCACCCCTCTCTTGGGCTACATCTCTTGGTCCAACTTCCAATGGATCATTTGTATTATTTGCTCAAAGTGCTCAAAAATGTGCTTTACAATGCTCAAAATGCCAAATAGACTGCTCTAATGGCTTCAGAACGTCCAAAAACCCCTAGCTGGGCTTTTTTGGCACCTCGTTTGGCCAAAAATTGAAGAAGATAGGCTTCCTGGAAGTCCCCCTTCAAACTTGTTGTCTCAGCATCTACAAAACGCACCCTTGTTGTCTCAACCTAGCCCACACGCACATTTAAGCGTAAAATCTTAGCACCGGACGCAAATGTGCGAATCGTGCAAACTGTAGGACGGTTACGGGTGAACCTAGCCCCTAACCGTCAAGGGCAAGGTCATATGACCCATGTGACCGCGCGTTTAAAAATAAGGGCCAAGAGTTTACATAACTGTTTGAACCGTATTTAAATCCAAACCAAAACGCATACCTGCGCGCGCATCACGATATAACAATGGTCATATGGCAACAAAATATGTGACCGGGGGCTAGGGCTAAGCCCCAACCCGGACCCCTGCGCCAACATACAACAAACTCAAATTCAAATAAATATGAAACCATATATATAACAAGGCATATGGTGTAGCGCGTTGGAAATGCAAACTTTGCAAAGGTTATACGTGGGTGGAGGTCACAGGGTCGAACCCGGTGGACTCCAATAAAGTTTTATACAACAACCAATAACAAGGTGCCACGTGTCACAATGTCATTCACCCTCAGCTGCCAACTGTCTGCCACGTGTCGTATGAACTGCCACGTCAGCAGCTGTACAGACTATACGAACTGTACAGTCAACATCCTTTTTTTGCATGTTTGTCATTTTGAACATAACACGATATCTCTCACTCCCGACGTCCGTTTGAATCCAAACGAGTTGCGTTGGGTTCGTAACAATGAGGCCTACGCTCCCGTTCGATTTGAAGCAATTCTGAGCACTTTGAATTTTTGAGCAAAATTTGATCCCCTAGATCACCAAGTCAAACTTGTCCTAAAATTCATTTACAAGGGTATGGAAAAATATTTCCATGGTGTTCCCCATAGCAGTAACCCTCCTGGATTGCTCAATTATGGTAGTTTGGAACCATTTTTATGCAATATTCAATTGCTTTTTCAGTTCTCCATTTTCTATCTTCAAGGAAATATTTTCTACATGAGAAAGGGTTTTCATCTCCTTCTTGAGATCAACAACAAGATCTATCTTATTGCCAAAATCATCTATTAGATATTGAAAAAATGGTTTCCATTTTCTGTTTTAGGTCAAAAATTTCCTATAATTCTCATCAAACTGCTGTAAAAGGATGGTTTGAAAAAGGGCAGCCTCATCTTCCAACTGGGTATGGGTTGTCTCTAGTTCATTCTTCAATCGTTGATTCTCAGTCTGCAACTTTGCAACAACTTTCTATAAGTTAGTGACCTATGCATGGAATCGATTGTGGGATTCTTCAAAGGTAATGGCTATCTTCTCACAAATCGCCAACAATTTTTGAAGCACTAGAACTTCATCTTCATCCAACATACCCATCATTGATAGTGGAAAGAGCCAAGGTAGAAAATCTACAAAGAATAGTTTGAAGGACAAATGGCCACAACAAAGAGTCGTGCTTCACTAATTGACTCACACCAAGTGGAAGCAATTGATCATGCACAATCGATCGTGGTCACAAAATTCGCGCTTGTCAGGCTCACGACACAAGAAACTCAACAAAAATGTTCCAATCACATGCATGTCTATGTCATGAAGCCACTAGGTCCATGGATGACAACATCATGAAATTAGGGCTTGTCGAAAAAAAAGTGCTTGACGGAACGACGACCCAACAAAGAGGTTTTATGGCAGATTCTCATGAACCCACAACTCGAAGTCGAAATCTTTTGGCGAGGTTGGATCCTGTTGAGTTGAGTAGATCCTTGCATGGTCGAGTTGAGGCTGAGTCGATCTAAAAAAGAAAGGCTGCTACAATTTGAGTCAATGTAATCCTTTGTTGGTGTGAGTAGGCTTGAGCCAGTCCAAAAAAAAGAGGATAAGCAGATCACATTGAGCCACATTATCAGTTGACGAAGAAGTTGGTCGAGCAACGAGGGGCTGAGTTGATCGACACAAAGGCTAGGATACCAATGAGCTAGGGCATCCACATGAGTTTGGTCGATGCAATTGACTACAGTCGAGGGAGGTTGAAAGAGAGCAATCGCCTGTCAGTTGAATTGATGGACACCAAGGTGCGCATTTTGAGTCGAGGGAGGTCGAGTTGACATCCAAAACAATCTCTAGTCAACTGCAATGTTGCAATGACAGGTTTAACTATGGCACATGCAGTGCACGATTTGATATACTTGCTAATGTCCTGTTAGAGTTTTGGATAGTGGAAATACTTTTGAAGTATTTCTACAGTCTTCTCCACACCAAAGTGCCTTGGCACATGACTATAATTTGCCTCCCAAATTAGCTTTTCATACTCGCTTGAAGGAACACAAAGATGGCCCATATAGCACAAAAGGTCATCTTAAAGGTGAAATTCTAGAAATTGTTTACCTGCACCTAGTGTCTAATATGTAGCGGTGAAGTTAGGGTCATTGTCATACAATTGGGGCTACCCGAAGCTCTCATTCCCACAAGAGTTAATAACTATGGTTAGAACCATAACCGAGGGCCGACTGAGGTAGTATACAACATGGTTTGTGCTACCCTTCTTGTACTTACTGTTCAAGTGGAATTGTTTCAAGTACATGGACCACTTCTGATGGAAGTCATTCTATAAATTTCCTTGTGTTTGCATGAATTGTAGAGGCTTGATATTAGTGTGGATTATCGTTTCCTTTCCATACTACAATGCTTCTACTATTGGCATCCCTACACAATGGAGTACATCTGCTTGTCATATGTGGGATATTTGCCAACAATATTAGAGAGTGTCTCGTTGTGATAGGCCACTGAATGTCCATGCTATCTTAAGACATCACCGATAGCATAGTCAAATGAATCTGTCTCAATATCAAATGGTTGTTGCAAGTCTAGTAGAGTGAGAATTGGCTTTAGATCCACCCTTGGTCACTTGGCTTAAGGGACAAGCAATATGAGAGAACCCCAACATGAACCTATGGTAAAAGTTGGTAAGGTCCAAGAAGTTGTAGAGATCTATTAGAGTCGTTGAGGCTTTCCAATCGCGAATGGCTTGGATCTTGAATCGCGAATCGCCCATGTTCATCCACAATGTATACTAGATATTAAATTTTATGCATTCCAAATGAGCATTTCTTGAAAATGGCATACAACTTGTGTTGCCACAGAGTGCTCAATATTTGTTGAATGTGTTGCAAAAGTTATACCCAAGTTTTTTTGAAGACGAGGACGTCATCCAAATATATGACCACAAAAGAGTTTGTGAACAACTGTATTATGTTATCCATCATCTTCATGAATGTTGTTGGATAATTAGTCAATCCAAAAGTCATGACCAACCACTCAAAAAGGCCTTCTTTAGACTTGAAGTCAGTTTTCCATACATCAATTTGTTTAATCGGGACTTGGTGGTATCTTGACTTGATATCAATCTTACTAAAGAACTTGGCACCCTTAAGTTGATCAAGAAGATTGTCAATCCATGGGATAGGGTATTGATTCTTAATAATGATTTTGTTTAGGGATTTGTAATCAATACAAAGTCTCCATGTCAAATGTGGCCCACTTGGATGAGCTCATGGATTTGACATTTTATTTCCTCATTCTCTAGAAGAGAGAATTTGTATATTGGACCATTAGGTAAAGGAGCATTAGGTATCAAGTCAATTAAATGTTTGACATGGCAGTGCGGAGGCATCCCCATAGGTGAAGCAAAAATATCTTTGTATTTATCTACTATCTTGTCCACCTACTTCTGTTGTGTATAGAGGCCCTGTGCTGAGGTGGTGGCGGTGATTGTGACATTTTGCTCACCCTTCGACTAAACCATCAAGAGGGAAATTTTTTCAATCTAAGAGATTGCCTTTCAACATTGCTTTACTGAGATCAAGGACACTGCATTGGTCAGGACTACCTCTGGTGCCCTATAATGACACTATGAGGTCTGGACTCATAAACAACATGACGTTTCCACATATAGAGTTGTTCTAAAAGAACATCACAAACTTCAAGTGGGGAAACATCACATAGTATCTCATCGTTGAAGGGCATCGATCCAACAATCCAGGAAAACAACTGAAATTTTCCCTACTTTTTATATGGATTCCTATTTGATTATTGTTACTTGTGCTAGCAATGTGTTCCTAGGGTTAAGTCTGAGCTAACATAGTTATGAGGATTTGATTCATGTATATTTCCAGGATTTTTGGGAACACAAGTACAAGAAGAGATATTATGAGATTTGTGATCATTTTCTGTCTATAATATATCATATTATATTTCACGAGGACTATCCTCGGTTGTCTACGGATGTAAAAAGGCCAAATAATCACATTGGAAAATGGTAAGTTCAAGAGAATTACACCTACATTAGGATCTATGGTGCAACTGGGCCACACTAGTTATTACCAAAGTATGTACCTGACCGCCCGGTGATTGGAGAAATCACATATCAAACCATGTATCATGGATTCAATGCCTCACTCCTTAAAGAGGTAAAAAAGAAGATTTTCATATCGTACGATTTTAAGCTAGGGCATTATTTTATTAAGGATCCAAAACAACCTTGTTAGGAGGCAACCATCCATTAGGAGTAGAGCCTCATTAGGAGTATTGTTTATCTCTAGGGTAGTTTAAGAGACATGACCCGAAAGGGCTTGTAGCTAAGCATTATGAGCTTGTTTCGGTAGCATGGCCATATAGCCATGATAAATGGGATGATTAGTTGTTCCTCTAGGAAGATCATAATTGGGAAGAGGTATTAGAGAGGAAAAGGAACCCATAACTTGGAATCTTTAAAACCATGTGCTCATATGATCAATTGGTTGATTTAGAGAGAAGGATGATGGTTGAGAGGACAAGAAAAGAGGTTGAAGAAGCCTAAAGAATAGAAGAACTCAGGTTGAAAGAGGAAGCCAAAATGAAAGCTTCTTAGGATGAGCAATTGAGATTGCAGGAGGAACAAACTGCACAAAGGTAGAAAGAGGAAGAATAGAAAAGGAGGTAGAAAGAGCCTTCTAGGAAAAGGGTTGATGTAGATAGTGTCGTTGTCTGCATTACTGAAGAGCCTTTATTTGATACAAAGAAAGCAAAGCTCAAAGAGCTTGTAGCTAGAATGGAAACAATCTCTTACACTACCATCGACAAGGCTAGGGCTAATGAAGCCAAGGTGGAGAGTATGAAAAAAGGAATTGGAGTGCTTAAGAAACCAATTGGATTACTATAAGGGATATTCAGATGTTGTAATTAAGTTTAAAGAGGATATATGAGAAGAAGACTTTAGACATGCACAAGTTAGGATGAACTTTGTTGCCAAGGCTATAGATTTATAGGAAGAAACTTTGCAATTATCAATTGTGCATAAGGAGGTCTTGAAATGGCATGAAAAGAAAGTGAGGATGTAGGATCAAGTCAATTACATTGTGGAAATTCATAGAGTTCATGGTAATGAAGGTCATGATATTGGTACACTGTCAAAAGAGGGATGTGACCGCATACATAGGTCCTTGAATTATTGGAAATAATTATCAACAGTGTCTAAAGACAAATCAAAGAAATAATGGAGGGTATGTACTGATTTGTCATGACGATTGAATGAGACTATGCCCAATAGGAAATTACCTATTTTCGATCAACTTGATCAATTTTTTCCATTCAATTAAGTGGTAGCAGACTTTGAGAAGGTGGTCGAAAAGTGAGAAGATGAACTTAAAGGAATTACATCGATCGAACGCGACCACATATAAAAGTTCATAGTCAAGGAAATAGGGACATGTGTTAAACTAGAATTTATGACTCTAGAGATTGAGAAATATGCCCAATGTTTCAAGCAAGAGAATGAAAGTCTCTGTGTGTCCATGGATCATTATGTGTTCCCTCAGTAGTGATTCTGCGAGGAGAGATTCCAGCAGTGGGACGATTATGATGTCGAGCATGTGGTAACCAAGACTCCCAGTTCGAAGGTGGAGACTATCGAGCATGCAACAGTCAAAACAATAATAAAGGAAGTGGTCAAAGTTCATGAACATGCAATGACCGAAACTAGAACATCACCCCAAAATTAAAAATATGCAAATTTGTTTTACTTTTATACTTTTACTATATTTTAATTTTTCATCAAGACTATAAATTAGAGACTAAAAGGGCAAAAGAGGGATTTTTGACTTTGAAGACAATTTTGAAAAGTTTTAAGCTGAGAATTGTTTCAAAGCAAAGTTTGGATAAATTTTATTGGAGCAAAGGTGCTTTGGTTTACTGGGAAATATTTGTGCATTTACTATTGTCGCGGATTAATCTTCTACTATGTAAATGTACTAGTTATCTAGTAAGAATTTCAATTTTTGATAAGTTATCTTACAACTTTGATTGGATTACTATTGTTCTTGGTAAATTTGTTTTTCAGTCATTTCTATTTGACATGCTCATAGAAATAATTCTAAGTATTCGAATTTTCATCTCTTTCAACTTTATAACATGGATTGTATGATAACAACTCTTGGAGGACTTATTTCCAAAAGGTTGTTAATGATGTATGTATTTGTCGATCGCTTTTTTTGAAGGTTATTCTATAAGGAAAAACTCTCTTAATTAGTTAGATTAGTTTGTTTGATTAGTTAGTCTATAAAAGCAGGAAAAATAAAAAAGAAAGGAAAAATTGTTAAATCCCGTTGAATAATTGTCAGACCATTAACTTAGAGGATCATTCCATACCAAACAAGGAAGAGTCTAATTGGGCCTCGTCCTTAGGTTTAATCCCTGCAGTTGAGCATTGCAAATCTAGCCCTCTCAATAACTATCAGGTAAAAGAAAAGAGTAGGTGGGGAAACGAAGATGATAGAACTGCTCACATTTGCAACATGCCAAACTTTGAAACCTTTCCAAAATTTCATTGAATACATATTAGAGGATATATTTAACATTACCATTTCCAAATGATAGCCCACAAATGTTGGAGAACAAGAGAATATGAAGTTTCCAAATGTACTCACATTTTTCATTAACCAAACATTGGAACCTTTCCAAGAAGTTGTTGAGCATAAGTTGGAGGGAATGTCCATGATTATCAACTTGATGATGGAAACATTCCTAGGGTGTCCAAAGGGTTGTGGATGAAGCTGAAAACCCAGACCTGGAATGAGCCCCATAATCCTACCTTCACTCAGAATCACAATAAAACAGAATTGAAGAAAGGGTTATTCTATCACAATGGCCAAAGTGTGTGATGGTACAAGGAATGAATTACTCATCGAACTCCATCCGATCCTCTTTAATTTCATGTGATACTTGTCATTATTGTCTCATAACATACCAAAATTTTGGTTAATCATTAAACACAAGTTAGGGGATCGGGGAGAAGGACACTGCCTCTTTTAGCTTCAAGATTCTACAATCCATGTATGAGGCTTCATTAGCCAAATACACATTCTAAGAGTACCATCCTTTTTATTTACAAATAAATCCGGTGCTCTCCACGAGGATACACTAGGCCTAATATACCTCCTGTCTAACATTTCCTTTAGTTGTATTTTTAACTCCACCAACTCCAGTGTGTTCATCCTATAAGGTACCTTAGATGTAGGTACTTCTCCTAGCATCAATTGTGTTGAGAAGTCAATGCCCCTTCTAGGAGGCAATATTGGTATCTCCTTTGGAAACACATCTCTGAACTCATGCAACACCGGGTGGACTTCTATTTTTCGCTTGTTACTTTCTGCTGAATTTAACACTTGCATAACATATAGAGAAAATCCTTTTATGCTATACTTCTTGAGTTGTAATGTTGATATCTACCTTATATATATAGGCTTCTAGATGCCCCGCAACACCCTTTTGTTTCCCATGACATATTCACAATCCAAAGTTTTATTAAAAAAGTCTAGTTTTACTTTGTAGGCAGCCAACCAATCCATGACTATCAACATGTCATATGACCCCAAAGGAAGCAGGTTCAGGGTTGCTTGAGTATGCAGTCCATTCATTTCAAATGGGTAGGCTTCAATCATTTCTATCACCTTCCTCTTGGTCCCTGTGGCTAGTTGAACTAACCATGATTTTTCATGCTTCTTTACATGTAAGGCACATGTTTCAATAACTTGGGGTGAGATATAGATAAGGTTAGAACCGAGGTCAATTAAAATTGAAATAGGTTGTTTTCCAATTTTACCTTCTAGTTCCACCACTGAAGCTTGGTGTTTTTCTTGTCGATTCTCGGCAACTACGTAAATATTGGGCACACTCATGGCTACACCATCAACCGTAGTCTTCTCATGGAAATTAAATACTCTTTGATTGCCATGTTGATTATGGGGGCGGTCTCTCAATAAGTGTGCTTTTCCATAGCCCCATCATTAGAGAGGTCATTTCTTCTACTCTTCCTTCTTTTCATTTGTTTGATCTGTTGGCCTATTCCCACTTTAAGATGGAAAATTTTGCTGATGCATACTTCTAGTGGGATGATTGGGCTGAGCATTTATTTTTGGATTGTTGTACTAGGATGGTTTAAATTCCTTCTTCTTGAATTCATACTTGTCCTTATTTTTCTAGTCTTTGTGAGGCTCCTACCTAGGCTTGGATTGATCATAACAATATTTTGCCTTCATGATGGTGTCCTCTAGATTATTATGCTCATCAAACTCAATTTTGTCTTGATAGGACTTTGGAAAATTGCCAAGGAAGTGTTGTACCCTCGCTTTTTCATCCTTTGGGTAAGGAACACAACTCAACAATTCTAAGAACCTCTTGGCATAAGCATCCATGGTAAGTTGTCCTAGTTAATGGAATTCCTTGAGCTTATCATCATAATATTTCTTAGATGGATACGCTTTCCTGAACTGCTTCTTAAACTGTTTCCAGGTTAGCTTGCTTTCCTTCAATCCCTTAACTTCTTTGAGGTATTTCCACCATATGGAAGCCCCTCCATTCAAATTGAAAATGGCTATATTTTCCTTTGTATTTTTCGAGTAATTATGCACTCGAAAATACTTCCTCAATTCTAACAACCAAGCCTCGACCTCTTCTCCTTTTTGATTTCTCCATCAAAGGTGGGTGGCTTTGCCTTCTTGATTTCTCCTGTCAAATAACTATGTGAATGCCTCTACTTCTTCTTCTTAGGGACACTTGAACCAATGCCACTGTTGCACAATTATTATATATCAATCTTACCACTAGATGACTTTGGGGAACTATCCCCACTAGTTCTGATTCTTTTTCCATCTCGATGCGTTTTACTGGAAGAACTTATTCCCACATTACTTTGAGCTGATCCATGCTTCGGGACATCCGAAGGGCTCCTCAATTTTTTTGATTGTTGTAGTCCTGCATTGCTAGCTGTTGGGACTTGTTGCAATTGCGCTTGTATCTAAAAAAATCCTCTACAATAATATTGCATTCAATTCTGCCTGCTCTGCATGAGCTCTCATGATCCTTTCATTACCTTCCTTTAGACTTATTTATGTGGCTACCAAATTTGGAGGGGTTTCTCTAGCCCTCCTTCCATAAAACTCTTCATCTCTAAAATGAGAGGTCTCTTCAATGTCGACTTGCACCATTCACTTTTAAATATCTCTTATGCGCTGAAACAACAAAACGCTATTAGAAAATCGCATTTCAAAATTATTGACATAAAATTTTTGTTCCTTTCAAACATCAATCTGCTTCAACAGTCCTGATCCAGTACTCCATTCATGTTATTGATCCTGCACAAAAATGTTGTCAATATTCATTAACATAGCTAAATCATGTAATTACTGAAACACAAACTTTCATTACATAAAATATTACAAAACTCATTCATACTTGGTGACTCATTCAAGCTTATAGTTTGAAATTCTGCTCTGATACCATTTAGTAACACACCTGACCCCTAACCTTTCTTAGGATGGTGGGGTGTACTGATTCCTCTTTTCCTTTATCTAAATTATCTTCTCATATTCACCCCTATAAATCCAATTCTGATCTCATAATCTAATTTTGATATCATAATCCAATTCTAGTCTTTGAGGGATTTCCAATGACTGTAACCATGCTCAAAACCGGGCTGCGAATAAAAAGTTACGACCTTTTTAAGTTTCCAAGCCTTCTCTCACCATTTCCACGTGGTTCCAAAGTGGCACCCACGTGGCTCCATGTCACTCATACCATCCATGTGGATCAACATGTTAGGACACATCAACCCTCCAACATGGCATACCCCAAACAATGAATGACGAGCATGTTACACAACTGGCAACGATCTTGGAGGAGGTTTCATACCTCACTGGGCACCGGGATCCAATGGATCCCCCACACTTGATACTACCTAAGACCTTCCGGGTTGTTGCTTATCCGCTGGTTCGGTCCCTCGAACCATACCCCAACCGGGAACAAACCCTTACCAGACACCTCACTCCGCTGGGCACCTCACCCCACCGGGCACTGGAACCCCGAGATTCGCTAAGATCTTTGAAACAAGTCTTCACTTGTTTGGTCGTCTGGTTCTCCGGGGCAACGATTCTCTATTGAGCTTGTATAAGAGATCAATAACCAAGATATATTGACCCCCTAGATCCAATGATTGTGATATATTCTAGGGCTTGAAGGCGCGTAAAGACTGGTGGTCCAGCTGGCACCAAAGACACATGGCACAATGACATGACATGACACTTGGTGTAATGACAAGGCATGACACATGGAAGCTAGTGTCATCACTAGGATGACGTGGCTGATGATTGGCATGACATGTGCATACTTGTGTCATCACGTCCTCCAACATTAGATGAAACTCTACACTGGAACTGTGACTACCCAAAACACATGGCACATTATCAGTTGTGACAAATGGACCAACCACGACACAACCTGTGGAATGACGTGTCACTACACATCATCATAGGGCATAAGGGCTCCTTCACTCAGGTCTTGACACCTGTCCACTTTCTATTGGATCGGTCATTGACACATGTCCTAACTTCTTTCCTCTCATACACATGCAAGGAAACAAAACAGATCCCTTCCCGGAACTTTGCCCAACTCAGCACCAGAAAACCTGGGATGAAAAGTAAAGGATTGGTTCCTGGGAGCTCCGATGGCACGAAGGTCAGGTTACTCCTCTTCCCATATAACGACCTAGATTTTTCTACCCTTAGATCTGATAGTTAAGGTTTAAGGCCACTAAAACAAAGGCTTATGTCCGACAAGATCCCACACTCGACCTGTTCCAATATGATGCTGAAACTTGTCATTCCCCCGTGGCATTCTGGTTACCACCCTGACACTTTACATCATTATGACATCATCCTCTCTCTCCCCCCGCCTTGTTTACCAGTGTAAAAAAGGATGGAAATTGTGTTGGAACCTCGCCCCACCGACATTGAGATTAATAAGGCTATGTTAAGTAGAGGGTTTGGACCTTTGGTTCTCTGATGACCTAGTTAACTGGGGCTTTACCCCCGGTTCCTAATCCTCATTGATTCTTGGACGATGAAGGTTTATCCTTCCTTCCGATCCAATGACTATCTAATTGCTTCGGTTTACACTAGGGTTTAAATGAGATTAGGGTTTGTTTCTGGACTTAACAATCTCGCAGTCGTCCCAGACACCTTCCCGCAAGGATTTCAACTTACTCCCATGGGATTTTAACCCATTTTCAAGCAAGTCGTAAGCCTTCTACCTAGACACCTAAATGAGGATTCGATATCCTGCAAACTTTCCATTTCAAAGGGCAAGGGAAAGCACAAAGTTATCAGCCTCCATTGACCTTCCTCATGCCATTAGTAAAATTAAGTTATTAATCCTTTAAGATGATATTAAAACACTCCAATCAACTCAGAATTACATTTATTTATCACATCAATCCATCATGGAAAACAAGAAACAACTTATCATCATTAATAAACATTCGATGGCCATTTCAGAAACATAGAGCACAAATCCTTTCTGTCAATTCCAAAACATAAAGATATATTAACTAGTAAACAAATACAAAGCATACAAAGAATACTAACTTGGGTATTCATTTCATTCCTTTAGAGTTACTCAGTGAGTTATGCAGTTTTCATACAAATCGTACTAAGGCACATATCTTTACAAGTGCAGAAAAACACTAGAGAGACTTATCTATTTTCAAGGTAAAGATTGGTCAAACCAAGGGACCAAGGGTGTACACATTTCCACCCAATTGTAGGCTCTGTTGAACTTGAAATTTCTACAGTAGGCCACCCCATGCTAGGCCGTGATACTACCAGGGAAAGATCAAATTTATCTCAGGAGCTTTAGGAAAGTGAAGGCCAACCTTTTTCACTATCAATCACACAACAAAAAATCCCCCACGACCCACTTAGCCTAGGGCCTCCACGAATTTCTCAACTGTCTTTCTAGCTCGTTTCAAGTGCACAACAAGTCCTTTCAGTTCCGTCCCTCTCAGTGCGACTTCCTGACCAACATATGCCTCATTCTCACCCCTCATGTTCAGGTCGAGTTCCTGGGTTCCTAGTTTCTTGAATTACAGTCAAACTCGAACTCAAAACATTTGTTCTCCTTGGCTCCTTTTTTGCTCTTTTTGTTCTCTCTCTTTTTCCTCTACCCCCTCCCTGTGCATTCTTTCTTGCTTCTTCCAAGAGGTACTCATGAGTTAGCTCCAAAAACGAGGTGGGTACTTTGTCGTACCCAAGGCTGATAGTCTTCAATTGTCCTAGCCATCCTCCATGTCCATTGAGGTGGGAAATTGGTGGCTCCACTATCAGGCCTCTCTACATTAAATTATTTTTTTGGGAAAGGGGAAAAGAGGGAAATAAATCTAGAAAAACTATTTTGGCAGTTAAGGTAATTACCCAACCCCCTCACGAGCTTTCTTTTTATGTTATCATGGCCAATACTTCAATGCTTCACCCTTTAGTAAGATTGTTAGCGAATTCTCATTAAACATAAATGTAATACATTGTCTTTAGGTCATAATATTTAATTCATAACTTGTAATTACAAACTAGGGGAAAATGGGGTATTACATTCCCATCCCCTTAAAAGAAAACATCATCCTCAGTGTTTTACTACTAGTATAAACAATATTTATACAAAAAACAAAAAATGGGTATGCCACCTCATGGAATCCTCCAGTTCCCATGTGGCCTCATTTTCTCCAAAATGTTTCCACTGCACCTTGACCTGCGCTATTGCTTGGTTCCAAAGCAATGTCTCTCTCTTGTCCAATATGCTTTGAGGCTCAGGTTGGAAGTATCCTTCTAGCTCCTCTTGGATTGTAGTCCAATCAATAACATGATTAATATAATCAACATATTTCTTTAACAAATATACATGGAATACATTATGGGCTTTGACAGTGGGAGGTAGAGCTAGCCAGTATGCCACCAATCCCACCCTTTCTTGAGTCTTGAAAGGTCCACAGTAACGAGGTTCCATCTTGGCACAAGTCCCTAAGATGTGACTTCAAGTGGCTAACAATATGATTTTAGTTGTCATGGTTACAATTGATTATGATGCGACATGTGCACAAGACAAAGTTTAAAGACAAATGACAAGTGGGGTGGCCTATCCCGCACTTGATGACTGGTTAATACCCTTTTGGAGGACCAAAAGGTCTTAGTGGGGAGGCATGATCCAAAATGGATCAAGGAAGGCCTAAAAATCAAAGATCTTAGAATCAGATGAAACCAACACCTTTGCATCGGACTCGTCGCGCCGATTCTAGCCATATATTTTTTTTCCAAAAATGGACACCGCATGCGAAAGTTATCGCGTTCTTATCGATTTCCCAAACATGCAAAAAAATAAACTAGTCAAAGTCAACAGGTCGTACTATTGATGTCAGCGGTATGACATGTGACGTTAGTATGACGTCATGAGGGACATGTGGCAGCACAAGGAGGTGACATGTGTCACTTATTTTTAGCATTTTCAGGGGCTTACATGGACCAATCCAAAATTGACACATGGCACTATACAGATGCGACACGTGGTTGTATGAAATGCTGACGTGGCCCAATGCCAGGATGACACGTGGTAGTATGGATGAAAGGTGGTTGTACGGATGTTGACGTGGCAGGATGACTAGGCAGTACGGATGTTGACGTGGCAGGTGACTGATAGTACAGGTGCTAACGTGGCAGCTGATTGGGCAGTACAGATGATGATGTGGCAGATTCAAGGTACGACACATGGTTGTACGACATGTGACATGGCAGGTTCAGGGTACGACACATGGTTGTACAGAAGGTGACGTGGTAGCTGATTGTGCATGTTTATTGGGTAGATGATTGTGCGTTGACTGGATTATATGGGCCAATCCAAAGGTGACACGTGGCCCAATCACAGGGCACCACGTGGCACCCTGAATTTAGCCAATGTTAACTGTGTAAAAAAATTGTTTCACCTCCGGGGGATTCGAGCCCTTGACCTCCAGGTGAGGCAACGAAATACAACAAGGGTGCTAACTGTATGGGCTAATGTGGTTCTTAACAAACCATATGGCGGATATTACATTTGAGTTGGAATGGTGCGCGGGTTTAGGGCTAAGCCCCGGTTAAAGGGGGCCAATGCGAGGCCACATGGCGCCCCACGTGACCAGGATCCAGAAGACCAGGGGCTAGCGCACCACATTTATCCCAAAAGTGGGTTTTTTCTATAGTTTAAATATTTTTAAAATATTCTCAGCTTGTAATAAAGGGATTTTTGACCAAAACTGAGTATCTGAAGCCCTTTTTGAGGCCAGATCTTGGGAGGAAGTTGGGAAAGGATCCCCAACTCAAATCTTATATAAATAAGAGGTTTTTGACAATCCAAGAGGTTCATATTACAAAATGATGATGAGTTTTTGAAGCTTGAATCCACTTTTATGTAGGGAAGCCATTGGGGAAGCGAACTTTGGAGGCCAATTCTGGGAGCTACGCTCAAACATTTTCAGTGCCGTCAGTTGTGTTGGCTTCTTGAGGTCGAGAAGAAAACAACCAGACCAATTTGTAATCCTTTTGGTACATTTTTGATGTACTTTTGAAGCATTGAAGAGAAATAAAAAAGCCTCCCCCACTGAGACAAAGGCTCGGAGACGTAGGCAATCTTGCCGAACTTTGTTAACAACCTTGCTATTATGGTTTGTTGTTCTTTATGCTTATATTATGATCCACATTCTTTATGATGGCTGCAATATTCTCTCATAAATTTCTTCTTCTTTCCTTAATTCCTAAATGGCAATTGAATACATGTTTCAAACTCAACCAAGTCTTTAAAGATCATTTTCAGATCAATCATCAACATATTTCTTTAACAAATATACATAGAATACATTATGGGATTTCACAGTGGGAGGCAGAGCTAGCTGGTATGCCACGAGTCCCACCCTTTCTTGAATCTTGAAAGGTCCACAGTAACGGGGTGCCATCTTGGCACAAGTCCCCATCCTTAGGGAGATTCTCTTAGGTTTGACTTTGACATACACATGGTCTCCTATTTTGAACTATTTATGAGTCTGTTTGTTTTCATCATAGCTCTTTTTCCTATCTTGAGGCACTTTCATATTCTGCTTAATTTTGACTACGTCTTGCTCCACTTCCTTCAACATATGCGGCCCAAGGGTAATTTTGTCCACCGGATTATCCCATCTAATTGGAACTCTACATTTTCTACCATACAATTTTCTTGTTGTTGTTGTCATTTTTTGATAACCTGGATGACCCACATAGGGTCTCCTATGGAACTCATCCATGACGAGAGATTTCAACTCAATTGAATTGGGTATGTACAATATGTTATTATAGATCAACAACCCATCCTCTGTGAGCTGATATCCTTCATGTTTTTTCCCTGTGGGCTCTTACTGCAGACTTTCCTTTATTGAGTTGAACTATTCATCACAGTGTAGGGAATTTCTAATTCTTTACTTTATATCAGATTTACATGTGCTTGTTGCTTCTAAGTGTACTATCTCCATGCTTCTGTTGAGTGCATCTGCCACTCAATTTTTTTTGCCTTTGATGTGTTTGATTTCAAAATCAAACTCACCAATTAGAGTCACCCATTTGACTTATTTGGTATTTAAATGTGGTTGATCGAATAAGTACCTCATCACACTCTGGTTTGTCATATACAAACCTTATTCCAAGTAAATAATGACTCCACATATTCAAGGCATGCACAATGGCTATCGGTTCTAAGTCACAGGTGATGTAACACTGCCCATGCTCGTTCAACTTTCTTGATTCATAGCAGACCACATGTCTTTCTTGCATGAGGACTCCACCAAGTCCTTCTTTACAAGCATATGTACAATCTAGGAAATCTTTCTCAAAATCTGTAATTTTTAAGACAAAGGCATCGGTCAAAAGATATTTTAGCTCTTGGAAGCTCATTTCACAATTTGTTGACCACACAAACGTCACTCCTTTTATTTGTAGTGAAGTGATTGGCTGACTGATTTTGGAAAACCCTTTAATTAACATTCTATAATATCCAACTAATCCCATAAATGACCTCACCTCAGACACATTTCTAATGGTTGGCCAGTCGATGATGGCTTTAATATTCTCTAGGTCTATTTTCACTCCATCTCCCTAAATTACATGACCCAAATATTGGATCTGTTTTTGGAAGAAATCACACTTGTTATACTTAGCATAAAACTAGTGTTCTCTCAACACATGCAACACCATTATGAGGTGTTCCTTATTCTCTTCTTGGGCTTTTGAATAGATTAGTATGTCATCAATGAATACCAAGACAAACCTGTCCAAGTATTTGTTGATAATACTATTCATCAAGCACATAAAGGTGGCTCATGCGTTGGTAAGTCCAAAAGGCACCACCACAAACTCATAGTGATCATATCTTGTCCTGAATGCATTCTTATCATGAATATCTTCATCCTTATTTCTAACTTGATGGTACCCATACGTCAATTCTATTTTAGAGAACATTGTAGCCTCTCCGAGTTGATAAAAAAAACCATCAATTATGGGCAATGAGTATTTATTCTTGATGGTCATATTATTTAAGTGTCTGTAGTCAATACATAGTCTGAGAGTACCATCCTTTTTCTTTACAAATAAAGTTGGTGCTCCCCACAGGGATACACTAGTCCTAATATACCCCTTGTCTAACATTTCCTTTAGTTGTATTTTTAACTCCACCAACTTCAGTGTGTCCATACTATAAGCTACTTTAGATGCAGGTTTTGCTCCTAGCATCAATTCTATTGAGAATTCAATGTTCCTCCTAGGAGTCAGTCATGGTATCTCCTCCAAAAATAAATCTCTGAACTCATGCAACACCAGGTGGTCTTCTATTTTCAGCTTTCTACATTATGTTGAATTTAACACTTGTATAACATATAGGGGACACCCTTTTTTTCTATACTTCTTGAGTTGTAATGCTAATATTTTCTTTATAGACACATGCCTCTGGATTCCCTGCAACACCCTCTTGTTGACCTTGTCATACTCACAGTCCAAATTTTTATTAAAACAATCTAGTTTTACTTTGTGGGAAACCAACCAATATGTGCCTATCAACATGTCATATGACCCCAAAGGAAGCATGTTTAGGGCTGCTTGAGTATGCAATCCATTCATTTCAAATGGGTAAGCTTTAATCAATTCTTTCACCTTCCTCCTAGTCCATGTGGATAGCTGAACTAACCATGATTTTGCATGCTTCCTTCTCTGTAAGGCACATGTTTCAACAACTTGGGGTCACATATAACTAAGGTTAGAACTGGGGTCAATTAAAATTGAAATAAGTTGTTTTGCAATTTTACCTTCTAGTTGAACCACCGAAGCTTGGTGGTTTGCCCATTGATTCTCGACAACTACATAAATATTGGGCACACTCCTAGCTACATCGTCAACTGTAGTCATCTCCCGGACATTGTAGAATATTCGATTGTGATGTTGCCTATGGGGGAAGTCTCTCAATAAGTGTGCTTCTCCATAGCCCAAGCATTCGAGAAGTCATTTCTTTTTCTCTTCCTTCTTTTCCTTTGTTTGATCTGTTGGATTGTTCCCACTTTAAGATGGAAAGTTATGCTCATGCATACTTCTAGTGGGATGACTGGATTGAGCATTTATTTTTGGATAGTTGTACTGGGATGGTTTAAATCCATTCTTCTCGAATCCAAACTTTTCCTTTTTTTTTCAAGTCTTTGTGAGGCTCCTACCTAGGCTTGGATTGATCATAATAGTATTTGGCCTTCACGCTGATGTCCTCTATAGTCTTAGGTTTATCAAACTCAATTATGTCGTGATAGGAATGTGGAAAATCACTGAGGAAGCGTTCTACCCTCGCTTTTTCATCCTTGAGGTAAGGCATATACCTCAACAATTATAATAACATCTTGGCATAAACATCCATGGTAAGTTGTCCTAGTTAATGGAATGTCTTGATCTTACCATCATAATATTTCTCAGACAAATACACTTTCCTGAAATGCTTCTCGAAATGTTTCCAATTTAGCTTTGTTTCCTTTAATCTCTTAACTTCCTTGAGGTCTTCCCACCATATGGAAGCCCCTCCCTTCAAATTGAAAATGGCTATCTTTGCCTTTGTATTTTATGAGTAATTATGCATTTGAAAATACTTCCTCAATCCTATCAATGAAGCCTCATCGTCTTCTCATTCCTTGATCTCTCCATCAAAGGTAGGTGGCTTTGCCTTCTTGAATTATTCTGTCAAAGAACTCTGTGAATGTCTCAACTTCTTCTTCTTAAGAACAATTGAACCAGTGTCATCGCTGGACAATTCTTCTGTAGTGGTCTTCCCACTAGATGAATTTGGGGAAGTATCCCCAATAGTTCTACTTCTTTTTAATTCCTAATGCCTTTTCTTGGAAGAACGTATTCCAACATTATTGTGAGCTGGTCCATGCTTCGTGACATCTGAAGGGCTCTTCAATTTCTTTGACCATTGTAGTCTTGAATTTCTAGTAGTTGGGCCTTGTTGCAATTGCTTTTGAATCTTATACAAACTTTGTAGCAATAATGCATTCAATTCTTCCTGCTTCGCATGAGCTCTCATGAACCTTTCATTATCCACCTTCATACTTCTTACTGTGGCTACCAAACCTAGAGGGATTTCTGTAGCCCTCCCGCAATCAAATTCTTCATCCTTGAAATGAGAGGTCTCTTCCATGTTGACTTACACCATTCACTTTTCAATATCTCCTATGTGCCAAAACAACAAAACACTATTAGAAATCACATTTCAAAATTATTAACATAAAACTTATGGGCCTTTCAAACATCAATCTACTTCAACAGTCCTAATTCAGGACTCCATTCCTGCTATCCATCCTGCACAAAATTGTTGTTAGTATTCATTAGCATAACTAAATCATTTAATTATTGAAACACAAACTTTCATTACACAAAATATTACATAACTCATTCATGCTTGTTGACCCATTCAAACCCAGAGTTTGAAATTTTTCTCTGATACCATTTTTCTCTTAGGATGGTGGGGTATACTAATTACTCTTTATTTCTCTACATTATCTTCCCATATTCACCCCTCTAAATCTGATTATTATCTCATAATCTATTTTATCTCTTCGAGGGGCTTTCCAATGACTGTAACCATGCTCAAAATAGAGTTTAGAATCAAAAGTTACAACCTTTTTATGTTTTTAGACCTTCTCTCGCCATTTCCACATGGCTCCATGTCACTCGTATCGTCGAAGTGGATTAACGTGTCAGGACACATCAAACCTCCAACATGGCATATCCCAACCAATGAATGACGAGCACATTACACAACAAGTGATGATCTTAGAGGCGGTTTCGTACCTCACTGAGCACTGATATCTAGTGGATCCCCCATGCTTGATACTACCTAATACCTTCTTGGTTGTTGGCTATCCAACAACCAAAAACATGTCCCCACTGACACCTCCACCCACCGAACACCTCACTACATCGGGCACCTTCCCCCACTGGGCACCAAAACCTTAGGCTTCGCCAAGATCCTTGCAACATGTCTTCACTTATCTGGTGGTCCAGTTCTTCAGGGCATCAACTCTCTCTTGAGCTTGTCAAAGAGATCAAAAAACAAGATCTCTTCCCCCCCTAGATCTCACAATTGTGATCTATCCCAGGGTTCGAGGTCATGTAAAGACCGATGGTCTAGGTGGCACCAAAGACACGTGGCACAATGTCATGGCACAACACTTGGTGCAATGATAAGGCATGACATGTAGCGACTAACGTTATCACCATTATGATGTGGCACAAACACGTGTCTGATGATGTGTCATGACATGTGCATACTTATGTCATCACATCCTCTCGCCTCAGACGAAACTTTGTGTTGGAACTATGACTACCCAAGATACATGGCACATTATCAATCGTGACACATGGACCAACCATGACACAACCCGTGGACTGATGTGACACTACACATAATCAAAAGGCATAAGGGCTCCTCCACTTAGGTCCAGACACTTGTCCACTTCATATTAGCTCAACTATGTCATCCTGACGTCATCGATGCATGTCCTAACTTCTTTCCACTCATATGCATGCAAGGAAATGAAATGAACCACTTTTCAGAACCTTGACAACTGGGCACCAAGGAGGAAAAGTAGAGGATCGGTCCTTGGGAGATTCGGTGGACGAAGGTTCAATTTGTCCTCTTTGCATCCAACATTCGATATTTCTCTGCCCTCAGATCCAACAGTTAAGGTTTAAGGGCACCAAACCAAAGGCTTATACGTGAGAGGGTCCCACATTCGACCTGCACCAATCCGATGCCAACACTTGTCATTCCCTTGTGGAATTTTGGCTGCCAACCTGGCACTCTAGATCATTAATACATCATCCTCTCTCTCTCTCTCCCCCCCCCCTTATTTACAAGCGTAAAAAGGGATCGAACATTGTGTTGGAACCTTGCCCCACCGACATCAGGATTAACGCTTTGGTTTACACAAGAGTTTAAATATGATTAGGGTTTGTTTGTAGACTTAACATCCTCCTAGTTGTTCTAGACACCTTCCTGCAAGGATTTCAACTTACTCCTACGAGATTTTAACCCATATTCCAACAAGACATAAACTTGCTTCCTAGACACCCAAACGAGGATTCAATATCCTGCAAACTTTCCGTTTAAAAGGGTAAGGGAAAGCACAAGGTTATCGACCTGCATTGACCTTCCCCATGCCATTAGTACAATTAAGTTATTAATACTTTAAGAGGATATTGCAACATGCCATTCAACTCAAAATTACATCTATTTATCACATCAAACAATTATGGAAAAGAATATACAATTCATCATCATTAATAAACATTCAATGGGCATTTCGGAAACACAGAGTACAAATTCTTTCTGTCAATTCCAAAATTTAGAGAGATATTAATCAATAAGAAAATACCAAGCATACAGAGAATAATTTCTTGGGTATTCATTTCACTTCTTTCAGATTTACTCAGTGAGCTATGTAATTTTCATACAAAGTGTACTGATGCACAAATCTTTACATGTGTAGAAAAACACAAGAGAGACTTATCTGTTTTCAGGGTAAAGACCAGTGAAAACAATTGACCGAGGGTGTATGCCTTTCCACTCGACTGTAGGATCTATTGAACGTGAAATTTCTACAGTAGGCCACCCTCATGCAAGGCCATGATACCACTAGGGAAATATTGAATCTCTCTCAGGAGGTTTAGGAAAGTGAAGGATACCCTCCTTCACTGTGAATCACGTGACATAAAATCCCCCACGACCCACCTAGTCCAGGGTCTCCATGAATCTCTCAGGTGTCTTTGTAGCTAGTTTCAAGTGCACATGGAGTCCTATCAGTTCCCTCCCTCTCAGTGCCACTTTCTGCCCAAAAAATGCCTCTTTCGCAACCCTCTTGCTCAGGTTGAGTTCCTCGATTCTTTGCTGCTCGAATTACAGTCAAACTCGAACTCCGAATGTTTGTTCTCCTTGGTTCCTTTTTCTCTCTCTCCATTCTATCTCTACTCTCTCCCCTCTCCTCGTGTGATTTTTCTTGCTTCTTCCTAGAGGCACTCTTGAGTCAACTCTCAAATCGATGTGGGTACTCTTTTGTACCCAAGGTTGACAATATTCAACTGCCCTAGCCATCCTCCATGCTTCCATTAAGGTGGGAAGTTGGTGGCTCAACTACCAGGCCTCTCTGCATTAATTGGTTTTCTGGGAAAGGGGAAAAGAGGGAAATTAATAAAGAAAAACTAATTTGGTAGGTAAGGTAATTCCCCAAACCCATCACCAACTTTCTTCTTGTGGTATCATGGCCAATACTTCAAGGCTTCACCGTTCAATTAGCTTGTTAGAAAATTCTCATTAAATATAATTGTAATACATTGTCTTTCAGTCATAGTCTTTAATTGATAACTTGTAATTACAGACTATGGGAAAATGGGGTGTTACATTCCCCTCCCCCTTAAAAGAAAACAATGTCCCCAATGTTTTACTACCCATATAAACATTCTTTATACATAAAACAAAACCGGGTATGCCACCTTCATGGCATCCTCCAGCTCCCATGGGGCCTCATATGCTTCAAAATGTTTCCACTGCACCTTGAATTATGATATAGACCAGTTTCAGAGCAATGTCTCTCTTCTGTCTAGGATGCCTTGAGGCTTGGGATGGAAGTCTTCTTATGTCTCTTCCTAGATCATAGTCTAATCAATAACATGATTATTATCATGAACATATTTCTTTAACAAAGATACGTGGAATACGCTATGGGATTTGATAGTGGGAGGCAGAGAAAGCCGGTATGCCACATGTCCCACCCTTTCTAGAATCTTGAAAGGTCCACAACAATGGGGTGCTATCTTGGCATAAGTCCCCATCCTTAGGGAGATTCTCTTAGGCTTGACTCTGACATACACATGACCTCCTATTTTGAACTCTTTATGAGTCTATTTGCTGTTAGCATAACTCTCTTTCCTATCTTCAAGCACTTTTAGATTTTGCTTAATTTTGACTACTTCTTGCTCCATTTCCTTCAACATATTGGGCCCAAGGGTAATCATGTCCACCAGATTATCCCAACTAATTGGAACTTTACTTTTTCTTCCATACAGAGCCTCAAAAGGGATCATTTTCAATGAATCCTGATAACCATTGTTGTAAGAAAATTCTACCAAAGGAAAATATTCCTCCCATTTCTTGGGTGGTGCATAACATACATCCTCAACATATCTTCCAACACTCTATTTACCCTCTTAGTTTGTCCGTCTATTTGAGGATGGTAAGTAGTGTTGGAAGCTAGTTGCGTTCCAAGGCCTGTAAATAAACTTTTCTAGAATTTTGATGTGAATTTTGCATCCCGATCTAAAATAATTGTCTTGGGCATGCCATTCAATCTAAAAAATTATTTTATAAAAATATCAACAACATCTATTGCATTGTAAGTGGATTTAATGGGGATAAAGTGTGTTTCTTTACTCAACTTTTCCACCACCACCATTATTGCATCATGTTGTTTTGTTGTTCTTGGTAATCCCATGATGAAGTCCATGGAAATAATATCCCATTTCCATTATGGAATCTGCACTGGCTGCAACAAACCTGCTGGGTGTTTGTGCTCAACCTTGACTTGTTGGCACTCCAGACACCCAACAATGTATTCTGCAATATCACTTTTCATCCCCGGCTAGAAATATACTTTTCTTGTTGTTGTTGTCATCATTTGATAACTTGTATGACCCACATATGATCTCCTATGAAACTCATCCATGATGAGAGTTTTCAACTCAATCGAATTGGGTATGTATAGTCTGTTATTGTACATCAACAACCCATCCTTTGTGAGTTGATATTCTTCATGTTTATGCCCTCATGGCTCTTGCTGCAAAATTTCCTTTATTGAGTTGAATTGTTCATCACCCTGTAGGGAATTTCTGATTCTTTGCTTTATATCAAATTTACATGTGATCGCTGCTACTAAATGTACCGTCTCCATGATTCTCCTGAGTGCATTTGCCACTCAATTTTCTTCACCTTTGGTGTGTTTGATTTCAAAATAAAACTCATTGATTAGAGTAATCCATCTAGATTGTCTGTCATTTAAATGTGGTTGATTGAATAAGTACCTCAACCCACTATGGTTTGTCATTAATACAAACCTTCTTCGAAGTAAATAGTGTCTCCACATCTTCAAGGCATTCATAATGGCTTCCAATTCTAAGTCGCTGACATAACGTTGCTCATGCTTTTTCAAATTTCTTGAATCATAGCAGACCACATGTCTTTCTTGCACGAGGACTCAACCAAGTCCTTCTTTACAAGCATATGTACAAACCATGAAATATTTCTCAAGATATACAATTTTTAAGACAGAGGCATTGGTCAAAAGATATTTTAGCTCATTTCACAATTTGTTGACCACACAAACTTTACTCCTCTTTGCAGGGAAGTGATTGGCTGGCCAATTTTGGAAAACCCCTCGATGAGCCTTCTATAATATCTGGCTAATTCCACAAATGACCTTACATCAAACACAATTCTAGGGGATGGCCAATCTATGATGAATTTAATATTCTCTAGGTCTATTGCGATTCCATCTCCCGATATTATATGACCCAAATATTGGATCTGTTTTTGGAAAAAATCACACTTGTTGTACTTAACATACAACTGGTGTTATCTCAACACCTGTACCACCAATTTGAGGTGTTCCTCATGCTCCTCCTGGGTTTTTGAATAGATTAGGATGTCATAAATGAATACCAAGACAAACCTATCCAAGTATTTGCTAAGAATACTATTCACCAAACACATAAAGGTGGATGGTGCATTGGTAAGTCCAAAAGGCAACACCACAAACTCATAATGGCCGTGTCTTGTCCTTAATGCAGTCTTATGAATATATTCATCCTTAATTCTAACTTGATGGTACCCATACCTCAAGTCTATTTTAAAGAACATTGTAGCTACTTTGAGTTGATAAAAAATATCATCAATTCTGGCCAGTGGGTATTTATTCTTGATGGTCATCTTATTTATCTGTCTGTAGTCAATACACAGTCTGAAAGTACCATCCTTTTTATTTACAAATAAAGTTGGTGCTCCCCACATGGATACACTAGGCCTAATATACCTCTTCTCTAGCATTTCCTTTAGTTGTATTTTTAACTCTACCAACTCCAGTATACTCATCCTATAAGGTACCTTAGAGGCAGACATTGCTCATAGCATCGGTTCTATTGATAAGTCAACGTCCCTCCTAGGAGGCAGTCTTGATATCTCCTCCGGAAACACATCTATGAACTCATGCAACACCAGGTGGTCTTCTAGTTTCAGTTTGTTGTTTTTTGTTGAATTTAACACTTGTATATCATATAGGGGACACCCTTTTTTGCTATACTTCTTGAGTTGTAATGTTGATATTTTCCTTATAGATACAGACCTTTGGATTCCCTGCAACACCCTCTTGTTTCCCTTGTCATCCTCACAATCCAAAGTTTTATTAAAAATATATATTTTTACTTTGTGGGAATCCAACTAATCCATGCCAATCATCATGTCATATGACCCCAAAGGAAGCAGGTCCAAGGCTGCTTGAGTATGCAGTTCATTCATTTCAAATGGGTAGTCTTCAATAATTTCTGTCACCTTCCTCTTGGTCCTTGTGGCTAGCCGAACTAACCATGATTTTGCATGATTCCTTGTCTGTAAGGCACACGTTTCAAAAAATTGGGGTGATATATAGCTAAGGTTAGAACCAGGGTCAATTAAAAATGAAATAGGTCATTTTGTATTTTTACCTTCTAGTTCCACCACCAAAGCTTGGTGGTCTGCCTGTCGATTCTCTACAACTATGTAAATCTTGGGCACACTCCTGGCTACATCATCAACTGTAGTCGTCTCTTGGACATTGTAGACTCTTTGATTGCCATGTTTCTTATGGGGGTAGTCTCTCAACAAGTGTGTTTCTCCATAGCCCCAACATTGGAGAGGTCCTTTCTTCCGATGTTCCTTATTTTTCTTTGTTTGATTAATTTGTTGGCCTATTCCCACTTTGAGATGGAAATTTCTGCTGATGCATACTTCTAGTGGGATGACTGGACTGAGCGTTTCTTTTTGGATTGTTGTACTGGGATGGTTTAAATCCATTCTTCTTGAATCCATACTTTTCCTTCTTTTTTTTCAGTCTTTGTGAGGTTCCTGCCTAGGCTAGGATTGATGATAACAATATTTGGCCTTCAAACTCAATTATGTCCTGATATGACTATGGAAAACCACTGAGGAAGTGTTGTACCCTTGCTTTTTAATCCTTGAGGTTAGGAACATACCTCAACAATTATAAGAACCTCTTGGCATAAGCATCCATGGTAAGTTGTCCAAGTTCATGGAATTCCTTGATCTTACCATCATTATATTTCTCAAATAGATATGCTTTCCTGAAATGCTTCTCAAATTGTTTCTAGGTTAGCTTTCTTTCCTTCAATCTCTTAACTTCCTTTAGGTCTTCCTACCATATGGAATCCCCTCCATTAAAATTGAAAATAACTATCTTTGCCTTTGTATTTTTCGAGTAATTATGCATTTGAAAATACTTCCTCATTCCTAACAACCAATCCTCGACCTCTTCTCCTTTCTCGATCTCTCCATCAAATGTAGGTGGCTTTGCCTTCTTGAATTCTTTTGTTAGATAACTCTGTGAATGTCTCTACTTCTTCTTCTTAGGGACACTTGAAACAATGTCACTGTTGGATAGTTCTTCTGTAGTATTTTTCCCACTAGATGACTTTGTGGAAGTATCCCCACTAGTTCTGCTTCTTTTGGTATCTTGATGCCTTTTCCTCGAAGAAATTATTCCCACATTACTATGATTTGGTCCATGGTAATTAACCGTAGGAAAAACAAATTTACAACCATGATTACAACGTGGGTTATAGTCCATTGATGGTCTTAATTATGCATTCGTTGATGTGAATAGGGAATTGTATAAGATTCCGTACACTTCAGTTTAGTTAAGTCAAGTGTATGATAATTTTTTTGAGGGGGGGGATGATACTAGGTCCACTTTAACCTACAATCCATCTAATTTAGCACATAAAATATTAACATTATCCTTGGGAAAGATGATAAGGTCCACTTTAACCTAACTTATTTAATTGCAATAAAACATTTAGCACATAACAGTTCTTACACAAAATGTCTTTGTTGTATCTTGTTAAGGATGTATCAAATACATTTAGGGTGGTAGGAGCAGGTGGGGTTCTCTTCGACCCCAAATGAATCTTAGATCTAACATTTTATTGGAGCCTTGGTCAAGCGACTAACAACCAAGCAAAAGCTTACACCCTCCTTCAGGGGATCTCTTTATATGGAGCCTGAAATTTTCACAATCTCATCATCTTGGGAGATTAAAAAAACACCATTCAACATATTAATTTGGGTTGACTATGACATTATGATCAATTCCATTCCATATTCCAACAAATTTGAATGGATTTGCAGGCCATTCCAGAGGTGGAATTCCTTCATATTTTTTCGTCAAAACAACTTGTTAGCTGATCAACACATTAATCATGAAAAAAGGAAAAATGGGGGACTTATTTACTATTGGTATTTATTCTTTTAAGCCCATCCCATAATGCCCCCCCTCCAATTAACATTTTGTTTATGGGTTCTCCACGTGGTAGCCCCTTGCCTCGATGACTTCATGCATTTGATGAGTCTTCCGTCTTCTCATTATAACTCCCATTGTCCAGGCTTCTTGTTTATGTAGTTCCCACACTCTCTCCCAGTCTGGTGTGGGATTACTCCACCTACGATGCATTCGTTTGTCCAACATCAACACATGGTTTTGAATGGGTTCAGGGTGGCACATGATGGGTCGTTATGGATCAAAATCTTCGTGCATGGATGGACATATTTGGGTTGGTCTCTTGTTCAGTTGCTTTGGTCGTGTTTCTCTTGTTGTCTCATGGTTATTGTAGAAAGGTGGACGCTTCTGGTAGCTCTTGTCTTCTAGTTTGAAGTTCCCTTGCTATCACTGGCCTCATGGAGCAACACAATCGAGGCAATTCTAAAGTGACTCACTCTTATATCTAATGGGATATGGAGAATCTTCGAAATTCAACTCATGCCCTTTAGATTAGACTGAGCAACCTATCTACACAAATGGCTACCATTTTGGAAATCGCCGTTCAACATTAGTAAGCAATTCAAAAGGCTTAGGATGAATGTAGGGCACTCAAGGGAAAAATTGAAGTTCTTTAGGCCCGTCCCCTCTAGGTTTTGACGACACCCTCTACATCTGTTTGATCTGATGTGGCTTCTTCCCACCTGTTTGACTTTGTTGTTCCATATTTGAATTCTCCTTCTCCACAGGCAATCTTGGAATATTCTAGTAAGAAGAGTCCTCCTTTTTCTTCTTAAGTTGGATGTTGTGCTTCTTCTTCTTCTTCATTTACTAGGTTTTCATCTGAGTTTACTTTGTAAGGTTTTGCATCTAACCATTTGTTTAGTAAGTACAAGATATCAAACCATAAGTGGTAAACAACCACATTATAACCATGATAACTAAGTGCATGCAACCATATAACAATTTTCACTTAACTTGAACATTTTATGTTAATCAAATATCCTTGTTAGTTCCCTACATCAAATTGTTGAGGCATCAACAACTTCCCTAAGCCAGTGGGCTTGGGGCCCCTTCTAAATTTCTACGACTTAGACCCTTTGATTATTGTGCCCATTAGCCAGGTTCTCTTGATTTTTAAATGTTAAACATTTATTTTGAATGGATGACATATGTTTGATTGCCTATTAGTTTTGAGCTATGTCATATTGTAGTCTTGATTGAGTGTGATAATAATCCTAACAAGTTTGTTTGTGTCACAAGCACTTTTTATTACACCTATCACACCCGCATGTGTTTTGCGCCTCTTGGTTCTTTGACTAAATTTGACCATGAAAGTGCCATATATCGTTGTGTGGGTTGATTGGAGCATATGCAAGACATAGGCTCGCTCTGTACTGCTTCTCAGAAAAGAATTGATACTCTTGCCCAATACTCAATAACAAGTGCTCTAAATGTTAGTTGGTTTGTTTTTTTCACAAGATAATATTTCTCAGCTATCGATGGATGACCTTACTTATAGTGGATATATTGAAATCCTATATAACACAGATTTCGTAGGAATTGACGAAATTAAATTCAGGTAAAGAAACGACAAGAATGGGTCCCAAAATTTTATTAAAAATTGTTTTTTATCATAATTTCAGGTACTGGCCAAAGTGAACTTTTCACCTTCCAAGCAATCCTACTATCAATTTTGTGGGATTATAAATCCAATGTCACTGATGAAATTGAAATCCGAGGCCCAAAAGTGCCAAAATGACCACAAAGGATTTCCCATCAAACAAACCTCCTTAATCACGAAGCTACTAAAATACTTGAATGTAACTGCAAGTTCTCTCATTGAAAACCTTTCCCTATTCTCTCTAAATCACAAAAAACAACATCTCAATCAAACATCGTACATGCAAATTATAAATTTACTAAATCAATCTAGGTTACGTCAAAACCCCCTTTAACATCATTAAACATTGACCAACATATCTAATCGAGATGCCAATACACAATGTTATATTAAAAGTGTTTGAAAGGAAATCACTTTTAATACTAAAGTATCTCAAAATAATTAAACAATAAAATTAAATTTAATTAAAACAATATTTCATTAAAAAGGGTTTAAAGAATGTGTGAGGCATCATAAATTTGTTTAAAGGATGGTATAAATTGTAGGCATGTGAGGACCAAAAAAGGTTGAGGTGGGAAGGGGTCAATCAACTATACTACCCCCTAAACCATTATTTAATATATTTTTTTATCCTTCACGTTCTCATTTAACGACACCCCCTCTAAATCTTTTATCTTTCACGATATCTTTTATCGACACCCTTTCCATATCTTAATCTTCCTCAACCGTCGACATGTTAGAGCATCCCTCATATCTCGAAGATTTACATCTTGAATATTTGCCTCACCCACAACCATGTCAAAACCTAATAACACAATATTTCAATGAGGATATTTTTGAAATCGTCATCAGAGGGATCAAATATTAAACTCATCGAAGTATACTTGAACTTCTTAGTCAACTGCCACCTGAATTCAATATGTTTAAATGTTCATTTTTAAAATATGTTTTGAGGTTTTATACTGGAAACTCATCTATTTTGTGATAAATGGCACCTAGGTACCATTACTAAAAGAGGATTACACTTAGGAATTTGAATACATATTGTGTGAAGAAGTGGATTGCAAAGACACATATGCCATA
>ML825389.1:34346-74639 GCA_009831015.1 Picea engelmannii | reverse complement strand
ATACAGGTCTATTATAAAGAACAATGTTTGGGACATTGTGCCGAGGCCAAAAGACAAATCAGTGGTTTCTTCCAAATGGATCTATAAGATCAAACATGCAGCTGATGGAAGTGTGGAAAAGTTCAAAGCAAGATTTGTAGCCAAAGGCTTCACTCAGAAAGAAGGAATCGACTACGAAGATACTTTTGCCCCTGTAGCTAGGTATACCTCCATTCGAACTATTATTGCTTTAGCTCCCGTTCTTAGTTGGAAGCTACATCAGATGGATGTAAAAACAGCATTCTTGAATGGAAAGATTGAACAGGAGGTCTTTGTGGAACAACCAGATGGTTTTGTACTGCATAACAAAGGCACTCATGTATGCAAGCTAAGGAAAGCCTTGTATGGTCTTAAGCAGGCTCCCAGAGTTTGGTATGACAGGATTGATGGCTTTCTTAAAAGCCTGGAATTTCAGAAAAGTGATGCTGATGCAAGTCTGTACTTCAAGGTAAGAGGTAACCAACCTGTTATACTAATCTTGGATGTTGACGATCTCTTTCTAACAGGAGATGAAGGGCTAATAGCCTGGTGTAAAAGGGAGATAACCTCAAAATTCGAGATGAAAGACTTAGGCTTGATGCATTAATTCCTAGGATTGGAAGTATGGCAAAGACAGGGCGAGCTATTTCTGGCACAAGGAAAACACACAGTGGATGTACTAAAGAGGTTTGGTATGATGGATTGCAAATCCATGTCTACTCCGATGATTACCAACCTGAGGAAGCTGCATGATTCTGATATAGGTTCAGATTTGGTGGATCCCACCATGTATAGGCAGCTGATTGGATCATTGATGTACATGATCAACACTAGGCCAGATATATGCTATGCAGTGATTGCAATGAGTCAGTTCATGACTGAACCGAGACAGAGAAACTGGGTGGCAGCAAAGCACATCTTGAAGAGGTGCCTTTATCTAGTGAAGATTCAAGACACATTTCATGTTTAATTCTTACAGGTTTTGGTCAAATAGATACATAGACCTAAACCATTTGGAAGAAGACAGAATGTTACTAATTAGCTATGAAGTGCATCAAGTTGCTATGGGATGGAGACTGGAACAATGCAGTGACAAAATATCTGAGTAGAAGTTTCCAGAGCAGAATTGTAGATGGAAGAACAACAGTATCTACGAAGAGCACCTTATATTATTTTCGTAGTTTAGAAGACCTAATGCATGGTTCCAAAAGCAACAGATTATGACCTCAGTTTTTTTCTTGAATTCAATAGTCTAAAGGAAATATTATTTTGAGGGATGTACCGGATGTTAAAGAGTTGAGAACTTGAGACAAAGAGTTTGAGCATATGACCTAAGAAAAGATCATGCAATAGTGGGGTTGGAGAACCCCACTTACAAGTGCGCCAGATATCTGTCAATTTCCATAATTGATGGAATCTCAAGAGCATTCTCACTCAACATTGGGAATGTTTCAAGTGCATGTTCCTAACAATGAAAGAATGTCAAAGATACAGCTATTTTAAATACCCATAGAACAATGTAAGAGTTCATTTACGACCATCTACTGAGAAATGTAACATATATGGTATGAAGTAGACTATTTGAGAGGCTGTGTTTGCAGGAAAAAATGAAGTTGAAGACCTGAAGGAAGATTCTTTTCGAAGAACGAGTCAAGGAATAATTGGAAACATACTTGGAGAGAAATTATTGATTTTTGGAATTATTTATGGAATGTGCCCCTAAGAGTCTACACAATGCTGATGTGCAACAGCAAAAGAAAAAGGATACCTGAATAACAACAGAATTGTGTCTCCAAAACTATATGTGTGTGTCTTTTGTATTATGAATGAGTATTTATTAATAATAGAAAGTTGTGACAAAATTGACAACTAGAGATAAAAATAGATCTTCAGCTTAGTATAGCGAAAAGCCTGTATTGGTCTGCTTGATAAAATAAACATTTCTCACATACGCCTAATGGGCTAGCTTGAGTGCTTTGAGCTTCATGCAAGAGGTCTTGAGGTCAATCCCCCTGGCTGGCTGCCTCTGTTGCATGCATCATTTGATGTCCCTATGGGCCAGATGCCATAATCAGCACCGACAGATTTACACTAGGTACCACCTGTGAAATGCAAGGAAGTGCCTGGGGGTTTCCCAACAAGGTTTTCCTTGAAAAACCAAAACAATTCCTCGCATGGAGATACCAAATATAGCTGATTTTTACAATAGGCATTATTAAGTTTTAACAGAGTAAGCTAATCGTGTAGCAAACAGACCATCTTTCCAGCCACAAATTTGACAAGAATCCAGTAGCAATTTCAGGCATGGTCAGAGTTCCACTATAAGCAAAGTTCCATGCATGGTGGAACTATGCTCTTGCAGGTTTTCACCCAATTCTAAATCTACCCAGATCGTTGGAAGTTCAGTCAGAGTTCCAGATCGATCGAAATTTTGACTGAATTTTATTGCCAGATTCCAACAGAGGCGGGAAGTTTGCTACACATTTAGATGTGTCGACTTTTGACCCTACAGACCCTATCTATGCCTCATCACAAGGGAACCACTTTTGAGAAAGTCAGGTATTGAAAACATACTCCCAAGCAGCTATGCCAATTTGAAAGAGTAGATTAGAGTACTTGTCTTAAAATGGTAACCAAAGCACAGCAATCTAACATGTTAACAGCCTGACAACATAGTGGCATTGGATAAACAAATATCTGAAAGGATCGTAATACTGACATAGCATATCCCCATCTACAAACACACCCAATAGATCCAAAGAGAGTTCTGCCACTGAGGAGGTTATCACGAGAGGAAAATCACCGTTCGCTTGTAAATTTCAGCACTTCATGGTTATGGGGATTTTATCCAAAAAACTGATACTTATATTACTGAAAGGATGCAATTGTCATCCATTACATCCTAAATTCCTTCAGGGGCATTTAGTAGCCTCGCATACCCACATAGGAAACGGGGCAGGAATGATTAGCAGGATCAGATACTACTTTACAGAACAAGATTAGTAATAAGGGAAGGGCTAAGCAGCAGGAACAGATACACTTTTGGATATTTACATGGAAAATTAAAATAATTCTCAATAGCATACTACAGCAGAGTTTTTTACATGAGGACGAGACCATACCCAATTCCAGTTATATATTCTACATGATTGATCGGTGTGACCCGATAACCAACATTCAAGTTTGGAGTAAATTCACTTGTGGGCATCCATAAATATTGTGCATAACACCATTGACAGTCGTATTCTAGCCATTTTCAAAATGACAGAAAACAAGGAATTCATGGAGGGTTGGTAAGAAAAAATAAAATCCTTACAAGCCTGGGAAAGCTTTTGATGCATCTTGTTGATCTTTGAAATAACAATCTCTTGCTCCTTGCGAAGGTTGTCCAATATCTTCAGATTCGCATTCACACTTTCGTAAGACGACGACATTACTCCTACTACAGGCAATCTGGTATTGACTTCAGCAGTCGGGAGTCGAGGAGCAATTTAGCTGAACCATTGACCAATTTCAACACTCTGGAATGAATATATATGTCTGAAGAATACCCTATATCGTTTTCCTCTTTCGGGTTGAAAGAGGCGTTTTCGGAACATGACCTACTTCGCAAATTTCTCGTTAAGAAAACAAAACTGCATGTGGGTTTTTTTTTTATTTTGGGCAGTTTGAGGAACTCCAACAAAACTGCATTTGTATTTTTTTTTTAATTTTGGGTAGTTCGAGGGAATCCAACAAACAAAACTGCATATTTTTTTTATTTTTTTTTAAATTGTGGGTAGTTTTAGGAACTCCAACAAAACTGTATGTGTTTTTTTTTTCAAATTTTGGATAGTTTGAGGAACTCTAACAAAACTGCATGTTGTTGTTTTTTTTTTTTTAATTTTGGGTAGTTTGAGGAAATCCAACAAAATTGCATGTATTTTTTTTTTAATTTTAAGTAGTTTGAGGAACTCCAACAAAACTTCATGTATTTTTATTTTTTTTAATTTTGGGTAGTTTGAGGAACTCCAAAATCTTTTTAGACATAATGAAAGTACCAACTAAATGATGATCCAAAATAATAATCTTCTCATAAATAAATTATGATGATTAAAAATTTCTTAAAAAATAGATTGTGATAATTGAAAACTTCAAGCATTCCATTTAATTCCAAAATTTTATAATTTGTTATTAAAATTAACAAAATTTAATTTTAAAAAATATGTTGCAATAATCAAATTGTTTATAAAATTACTAAATTACATCAAGGACTATATACTTTTAAGTTATAAAACTCTCCTAAGAAAAAATGCAACTTATGGTTATTATATTGAACCTACTTGTTAATGAAACAATTACCACCCAAAACTTATTGATACTAAGTTATCTAATGTGATTAGTGAAACAATGTTAAAGATTGCTTATACTAGTGACAAAATACAAGAAAATGATTATCAAGAAAATGGAAATAAGACAAAAAGAAAATCGTTTCCGTATTATATTTACAAATAATAATCTATAATTATAACAATCAATTAAACAAAGATCATTGACTCAATCATGGAGAGACACCTTAAGAATTCAACATTCCACCGGAAAGCCCCACTGGACTTTCTACATGCTATTGTGAAAGGGATTTGTTGCAACTTGAAAGTTAAAATATTGGATTGTTTATTAAAAAACACATTTGCTTCAAATCTTTAATAGATGCTTTTATGAGGAATTGGTGTTAAAGGATTGTATATAAGATGTTTTCATGAGTGATGTTTTCTTTGACATGAAAATGATGCAAAGTTTTCCATCCTTAGCTTTGTGGTGAGTGAAAGCACATTTGGACCAACATGTCTACATGTTTAAGGATTTTTGAAATGAATATACTACCAACATTGATGATGTAGTCCCCATTCATTTGTTGTTAAAGACTTGTGATCTCTTGGGTTAAGTTGAGTAAGTAATAATAAATTTGCTAGGAGAAGATTTTCAAAAGGAGCTAGAGGTGAGGGTGTTCAACCAAATTATAATTAAAAACCCTAGTTGAGATTAGTCTCAATTAATCTTTACCCTTTCTAAGTCTCAAAATCCTAATTGATTGAGATTTCTGTAGAAACTAGAGCATGCTCAAACATAGTTCATGACCCATACTTGGGCCAATTGAGGATGCCAAAAACCTAGATTAGAGAGAATACGTAGATTTCCAAAAGGATCTCCACCTAACATGTGTTAAGCGTCTCCTTGTGATGAACCTTAAGAGGGAATGTTCAATCAACTAGTTTACATCATACCTAAGCTCAATTAAAGAACACATTTTTTTTTCCACGGAAATCCTCACGGAAAATTCCCCAAGTACTTCCCCACAATCCATGGATGGTAAACAGGGTAAACCATCGACCATACTAACAGAGCCTAATCCTGAGGGGATTAAGAGAGTCGAACCCAAGTCCTCCCCAATTCACTGGGGAAGAGATCTCACGTATGGTTGATGACCACTTGAGTTAACCCTCGGGGCTTTCAAATAACATGTGTATGCATTCCAAATTACATATTTTACTTCCATTGTTTCTTATTCCTTAGAGAAAACCTACGATCAAGACAATGAATTTCACTCCTCCTCGTGGTCCTTATATGTGATTATTTGTTCTTTGATTCTCATGCACATTCTTGTATGTCCCTAAAAATGAAGTATCAAAATAATTGTGCATTGGAGATTAATACAAAGGCATAATTTTGTTATTATAGTTCATTGTCAAAACATATGGCGAGTGTGTAGTTTTTAAGTTTTAAGTTGAATATTTTCCTTAGAAATTAAAGCTTAAAAGGCTAACAATTATATCAATAACATGTTAACTTAACTAAAAAAGACCTTGATAAGAAAAATTATGTATGTTAATAGTTCAATAATACAAGTGTTATCTAGATGAATTTAGACTAATC
Source organism: Picea engelmannii (assembly GCA_009831015.1). Classification (NCBI taxonomy): domain Eukaryota; kingdom Viridiplantae; phylum Streptophyta; class Pinopsida; order Pinales; family Pinaceae; genus Picea; species Picea engelmannii. The sequence goes on along the minus strand of ML825389.1, from coordinate 68,708 downwards.
TAAAATCTATAAAATATGCCTTAAAGTATGAAGCTTGACTATGGTGAGAAATCTCTCACCAAAGCCAACTTAGGGTTAAAATAAATGTAAAGTTTTTTCCGTATTGATAGCTCGCTCATAATGAAATATAAAACAACAAGCATTCAATGAAAAATATATTATTAAAATTAAATAAAGAAAAATGAAGTACAATGTCAAATGCAAACCAAATCAAGCTTAAAATGAAATGAAGAAGAGTTAAAAATATTTATAATTTACCTTTTTAATAGTTTAATGTAAAGAGTTTTGTTTTTCCTTCCAAACTACTTTCTCATCTAATATTTCCTAAAAATTGTGAAGGAACTATAATATTGCATTTATAGTTTTTTTTTTAGTTGTTTCGTACCTACAATTCTCATATTATCGTCATGTAATATGTATTTATCTAATAACAACCTACTTATATTTATGTAGAGTCATAATTGATTTTTTATTACCTAACCATTAAGTAAGTGAAAATACACCTTCTTTCATTGGATAGTAGGCCTACACCTTCCTTCATTGGATAGTAGGCCTAATATATCTAGTAATGATTTAGTATATGATGGGTAAGATCAAGGGGCACACTCTTCTCTATTGCTATGTATTAAATGCAAGAGGGGATGATGATTTAGTATATGATGAGTAAGAGCAAGGGATACACCCTTTTCTCTTTCTATGTATTAAATGCAAGAGGGAATGATGTTTGCATGTGACGCTTTTGGTTGTATCTTTCATATTGAAGAAATTTATGGAGTTTATCCTTCTTTAAATGGAATTGCACTTGTGAAACCTTGTATGAGGGAAATGTATTGTCTCATCCTTAATCCATTTTCTATTTTTATTTTGTGTATTATCAATTATTTATGTTGTTATTCTCAGTGGTGTACAATATATGACATCCAGGTTTATAGCACTCAATGTTATAGTACCAATTCATTGTAGAATTATTTTTCATTGATTAGGGGAAAATGGGGATACAATAGTAACTACTAACATCGATCTTCATTTGAATCTCGGAGACCAACTCTGTTGGAAAGTCGACTTTGAGGCTTTTCCATAAAATTGTTGCAATAGATTTTATAAGTAGTGTTGAGAAGTTGTTGTTATCCCCATTTTGTGGGATAACTAAGGAGATGATGTCTCGAGCCCCTCAGGTTGCAAACATGGAGTATTGAGAGATAGCTTGACCAGCAATATCCACTTGCACAGATGGAGACCCACCTCACCACCACGATCCAGGTTGATCATGACGGTATCCACCACATTAGCTAGCCTCTGGAAGACACTGGGTCTTGCTCCATGACGTGCAAGTCAGGTATTATGGTGAATGTCATTTCAATATTTGAGGCATTTGAGTTTGTTACATTTATTACTGCTTTTGATTATGTGACATTTGTTTGGACATTATGCTCTTTGCCCCGTTTCACTTTGGTGGTTGACATTGTGCCCTAGTAAGTGGGTCACCCCTAGGGATAGGTATGCTACTGAGAGGTCCTTTTGATGAGTCATCATGCCATTCCCAACCATACTTGTCACTTTCCACACTTCATCCCCTCATCTCCTCACCTTTTGGGTTTTCGAGTGTACTGACCCAAGAAGGGGTTGTCCCTCACTTCATGGGAAGAAGGGGTTGAAGGCCCAGAGGCTTGTGCCTGGCAAAAGATAAAAGTTTGATTATGAACCTTCCAGATGCTCGCCCAAAGAGGTCTTGAGAGCAATGAAAAGCTTCTCCTAAAAATTCAAAGACCTACAAAAGCAAAATAACATTATATAAATGTCCCCACTTGTTGAGGTGTTTACACTCATGTGGTGTCCCTTTATTTCTTTACATATGGCACTATGTGTACCTCTAGTTTCAAGTGGCATTGTCGTACTCCCCCCCAAGTTGTTAAGATTTAAGCTATTATTAGAATTCTTTTCATTTCACTAGATAACAATAGCATAAATAGGATCACTGAGAAATACACAATCACAAGAGACACATCATTTATCCTAGGAAACCCTCATGGGGGAGAAAACCGAGCAAAACTTCCTTAATATAGATGGCCAATACAATGCCAAGAGATAACTCAAACAAATACAAAAATTCCTCTCCTAAGAATGTGCCTCTCTCTCTCTCTTCTTCCTTCTCTAACTGCAGCTCCGAACTTGCTTCTTGATGAACAAGTGAGTGTGTGTCTAAATGAGGCGCTAGCCTCCTTATTTATACAATTCTGGCAGGTCTGGAGGTGTCTTTTCACTGGCAGGGCTGACTTCTTATTCTAACTATTACAATTATGTTTTGACTAATCCGCAAAAGGGGATTTGGTCATTTAAAATAGCCGACATGATCAATCCACAAAAGGGGATTGATCTAATGAATAATACATCAATAATAATTAGAATACTCTTTGCAGTTAGATTATTTCAACACTCCCCCTTAACAAGAAGGGTATTCTACAACAACATCAGGCGAGAGAGAGGACATCATCATCAACAACATCAGGTGAGTGATAGGACAACATTATCAACAACATCTTGGAACACTGACTGGCATATCTATAAATCATCAGAAGTTTTTCTCATTAGCAGCATCGTCATTCACAATGGAATGAAATCATCGTCTACATCAATATGGATTAGTATAAAACTAATACAACATCATCACCACAACATGAGGCTGGTCACATCATCACAGCACGAGGTCGGCACATCATCACAACACGAGGTCGGCACATCATCACAGCACGAGACCGGTACATCATCACAGCACGAGGTTGGCACACTACACAACAATTAAGTTGGAATCACAACACAACAATTGAGTTGGAATCACAACACAACAATTAAGTTGGAATCACAACACAACAATTAAGTTGGAATCTCAACACAACAATTAAGCTGAAATCACAACACAACAATTAAGATGGAATCTCAACACAACAATTAAGCTGGAATCACAACACAACAATTAAGATGGAATCTCAACACAACAATTAAGCTGGAAGCACAACACTAGGCTGGCATCTCGACACAACAATTAAACTGGAAGCACAACACTAGGTTGGCATCTTAACACAACAATTAAGTTGGAATCACAACACTAGGTTGGCATCTTGACACAACAATTAAGCTGGAAGCACAGCACTAGGTTGGCATCTCGACACATTAATTAAGTTGGAGGTACAACACTAGGCTCGCATATCACAACACTACTCCCCCTATCGAGAGAGGTCCTTTCGAACTATACTGAGCTTATCTAGAAAGTGCTCAAACTTTACACGAGATAGAGGCTTGGTCAACACATCAACAACCTGTTCATTCGTGCTAACGTATTGGAGCTTTATGGCTCCTCTCTGCACCATGTCATGGATGTAATGGTATCGGATCTCTATGTGTTTTGACTTATCATGAAATACAAGATTCCCTGTCATCTTTATGCAGCTTTGGTTATCACATAGAATCGTGGTTGCTTCCATCTCTAGGTCGAATAGACTTGTCAACAACTTTCGAAGCCATACATCTTCACAGCTGGCAGAACATGCAACAATGTACTCTGCTTCTATTGTACTGAGAGAAATACTCGATTGCTTCCTACTTTGCCATGAGATCATGGATGATCCCAAACTGAAACAACATCCTGAAGTGCTCTTCCTGTCAGAGACACTTCCATCCCAATATGAATCAGTGCACCCACTCAGTGTGAAATCATGATCTCCATCATAGCTGAGACCACAATCTAATGTACCCTTAAGGTACCTCATCACATGTTTTGCAACAACTAGGTGAACATGTCTGGGTTCTTCCAAAACTGACTCAAAGTGTTCACGGCAAAACAAATATCTGGTTTGGTGTTCGTCAGGTACATCAGCGATCCAATGATCTGTCTATACAGCGTGGCATCAATCAATTCTGACGAAGTGTCGACCAGTAGCTTCGGCTTCGCTTCCATGGGTGTATTCATGGACTTGCACTCTAACATGTCAAATCTCTTCAGGATTTCGACTGCATACTTCCCTTGGTTAAGGAAGATTCTCTCTGGACTCTATCATACCTCAAGACCTAAGAAATAATGCATTAGGCCAAGGTCTTTCATCTCAAATTCTAAAACGAGCTTCTTCTTACATTCGGTGATGAGCTTCTTTTCTCCTGTTAAGAATAAGTCATCCACATACAACAACAATATCACTGACTCATCATTCATAACCTTGAAGTAGAGGTTAGAATCTGCTTTACTCTTGGTAAAGCCCAAGCTCGTTAGAAAACTATCTATCCTGCCATACCAAGCTCTAGGAGCTTGCTTCAACCCGTACAGAGCCTTCGTCAACTTGCAGACATGAGTCTTCCTGTATTCAAATTCAAATCCTTGAGGTTGTTCTATATAAACTTATTCTTCGATGACACCATTTAGGAAAGTTGTCTTTACATCCATCTAGTGTAACTTCCACTTCATCTTAGCTGGAAGGGCTATGATGGTTCTGATCGAAGTGTATCTGGCTACAGGAGAGAATGTCTCTTCATAGTCAATGTCTTCCTTTTGAGAAAAGCCACGAGCAACAAACCTTGCTTTATACTTCTCAATACTTCCATCAACAACATGTTTTATTTTGAAGAGCCATTTGGAAGATACCGCATCCTTGCTCTTTGGTCTAGGAACTATTTCCCATACATCATTCTTTATTATGGATTGGTATTCTTATGTCATGGCATCTACCCATTATTTCTTATGAATGGCTTCTTCAAAGCAGGTAGGCTCCTTCTCTAGGAGATCACACATCAAAGCCATATAACTGGAGAATGGCTTAGGTCTCTTCACCTGTCTCGTGGTTCCTTCAGGAACACCATACTTCTCTCCATCTTGAATAAGCTCCCTAGCCCAAGTAGGCTTTCTCTTATGGGAGATCGTCATGTGAGGAGGTTCTTGAAATTCTACTATGTCATGATATTCTAGAATTTCCTCATCAGGGGAAGCTATGACTTCCCTCACTGGTTCTGCAAATCTGGGAACCACCCTCACTGATTTTGCAACTCTGGGAGCTACAGGTTCCTCTTCATATACTTCTTCAAGCTGGCATCTTCTTTATTTCTTGAGCATTACATCTTCATCAAAGGTCACATCCTTGTTGATCTCAATGTGATGGTGACCTGGTATATAAATCCTGAAGGCTTTGGAGACCTCATAGTATCCCACAAATATTCCCTTCTTTCCCGAAGGATCCATCTTGTTTCTCTTTTCTTTCGAAATATGTATAAATACTGGGCAACCAAATATTTTGAGATGGCTTACCTTTGGCTTCTTTCCGATGAACATCTCTTCTGGGGTCTTGAACCCAAGTGCACTATGGGACAATCGGTTTTGCACATATACGGTTGTCATTGCTGCTTCTTCCCATAAGCACATAGGAAGATCTTGATCATGGATCATGGTCTTCATTGCTTCCATTATCGTTCTGTTCTTTCTTTCTGCTACACCATTTTGTTGAGGATTGTAGGGAGTGGTGAGCTCCCTCTTGATCCCAACATCTTTGCAGAAGTTCATAAACTCTTTTGAGGTGTATTCTCCTCCATTATCTGACCTGAGAATCTTGATCTTTCTTTCAAAAAGATTCTCTATCAAGGCTTTGAATTCCTTGAACTTACTGAACACTTCATCTTTTGATTTCAAAAAGTAAACCCAGGTCTTACGAGAATAATCATTAATAAAATATACATAGTATACATACCCACTGATGGAGGGTGATGGCATCGAGCCACATACATCTAAATGAATGACTTCTAAGACTCCTTCTGCTTTGTTGTCTCTCTTCGGAAAAGGGTTCTTGATGTTCTTCCCTTGTGCACATCCATTGCACACGCCTTCATGGTCAACCTTGAGTTCTGGTAGACCTGTGACTGCTTTCCATACGTACAATAATGCCTTGTATTTGATGTGGGCTAATCTTCTATGCCATATCTCACATGAATTCTCAATGGCGTGGGTCATGGCTACTTCTGAGTGACCCTTTATCTTATACAAGCCCCCTTCTTCTTTTCCAATGACGATTACTTCTTTCATGGTTTCTCCTTTAGCCCACATAAGAACTTCTCCATCTATAAAGGCAACTCTGAAGTCTTTCCTTTCTAACGTTGATATGGAGAGTAGGTTCTTTGTCAAACCTGGTACATAGAGTACATCCTTCATCTTCATTGAATTCCCCGAGTTAATCTTGTACTTTGATTCTCCCACTCTCTTGATAGGGTATTGATAATCATCTCCAAGTGTAACTTTATGAGAAAACTTCTTTTCTAAAATGCAAGAGAGAATATCTCTTTGACCTGTCATGTGCTTGGAAGCACCACGATCAATGAGCCAAGTGTCCTCTCCAGGTGTTACCGATCCTGAGAGGGCCGAGATTAAGACATAGTCCTTAATTTGTTCTCTTAACATCTTTGTGAGTGGCTCTTCATCTTCAACTGCATGGGCATGGTGCCTCTTATTTTTCCTCTTGTATTATTCTCGTCTAGCTAGACAATGTCTCGCAATATGTCCCATCTTGTCACAATGGTAGCATTGGACAGATGAGTAATCTCTTTCCTTTCTTTGTCCTTTCTTCTAGAATCTCTTTGGTTGAGATTCTTTATGACTGAATTTATTTTTGGGGGTGAGACTCTTTATGAGTTTCTTTCTGGAAGTAAGACTTCTTTCTTCCTCCTTTAGTGTGAGTAGCTAGGGCTTGATCTTCGTCTCTTGAAAGTAAAGCTTCCTGGTTGGCTACTCTTGATTCTTCTTGAATGCATTCTTCCCATAGACTGTCAAATAGTAGTTTCTCCTTTATTGCACAAATGGTTTGGATGAATGCATCCCAAGGTCTTGAGAGACCATTAAGGGTCGTCATTATAAGTTCGTCTTCATCTATAGTATCTCCAATCGCTTCTAGTTGTTCTTTCAATTGGGTTATTCTGGAGAAATATTATTGAATTGATTCTCCTCTCTACATCCTTGTATTCTTGAGCTGAGTTCTTAGATTCATCTTCCAGTTTATGTTCTTTCCTTCATATAGTCTGTTTAGGGCATCAAACATTTCTTTCGAAGTCTTGTTTGGTGACACATAAGGGATATGTGATCTTTGATTGAATCTGCAATGATTCCTTTGGCCCTGATCGTATCCTTTTGTTGCTTTTCTTTATCTGCAACATTGTTGGGTTCCGACACTTCTTCTTTTACGAATCTTGCTAGGTCATTCTCTTCGAGAATGAGACCAATCCTATACTTCCAGGCACGAAAGTTTTCCACACCTTCCAGCTTGTCAACAAGCTTAGTTCTTGCAGACATCTTTTACCTGGAGCTAGGAAAATGTCAAAAATGAAAATGCTCAAAATTAAATTCTGAACTTACCAGGAGGTGCGCTTGGCTGAGGCGAGTAACCTGGTGTGTTTGGATTTCAGAAAATCCAACTTTTACCCCTCCAAACTTGATATGCAGATTTATGGACTAGTGCTTCTGGTTTTCTAGTACTCTGGTACTTCTTGTACTTCTGGTACTCTGGTTTTCTGGTACTTCTGGTACTTTGTGAAAACTAGGGTTTCACTTTCCGGGAGATCTAGCCACATAAAAGTTGTGCTGAGGATTCCAAAGTGATCCTTGAGGAAGGGTGCACTTTTCTAGATGGTTTTGGGGCTGAAATACTTCTCCAAAAAAAAGCCCTAATTTGCATGTACGACAACAATGACGTTTTTCACTTTCTCTTGTGAAAGATGATCTCTTCAGCTTAGCTATGATACCATGTTAAGGTTTAATTACAGTTCTTTTCATTTCACTAGATAACAATAGCATAAATAGGATCACTGAGAAATACACAATCACAAGAGACACATCATTTATCTTGGGAAACCCTCACGGGGGAAAAAACCCAACAAAACTACCTTAATACAGATAGCCAATACAATGCCAAGAGATAACTCAAACAAATACAAAAAGTCCTCTCCAAATAATGCACCTCTCTCTCTCTTCTTCCTTCTCCAACTGCAGCTCTGAACTTGCTTCTTGATGAACAAGTGAGTGTGTGTCTAAATGAGGCGCTAGCCTCCTTATTTATACAATTCTAGTACGTGTGGAGGTGTCTTTTCACTAGCAGGGTCGACTTCTTATTCTGACTATTACAATTATGTTTTGATCAATACACAAAAGGGGATTTGGTCATTTACAATAGCTGACATGATCAATCCACAAAAGGGGATTGATCTAATGAATAATACATCAATAATAATTAGAATACTCTTTGCAATTACATTATTTCAACACAAGCTAATTGATTCACCAATAGGGAGTACCCAAGGTTTTGGACCATTAATCAATTAATGGCAATGAATGGGCTTGGAAAAAGGATGCATTGAAAATGAAGGTGCAACACACCCTCTACAAAGGCACCCATAAGTGAGACACTACAACCCCTTGTATGTCATGAACCATGTTGACGCTTAAAATCGCAACGATGAATACCGCTCTCAAATGATTGCCAAGCTCTATTATTTATTTATAATAATAATAATAAACTAGTAGGTGGGACCCCCTTGTAGACTAGTGGGTCTATGATGGATGTGTTACGCCTATATTTTTGTTTGTTGTTATAATGATGCCGACACAGTCTTCTATAGTTGATGATGCAATTCATGGTTAAATCATCGTGGCGACATAAGATGGTTGGTTGAATGTGTCATTGCTAGATGGTTTTGATGGTCACTTGCAACTTATCACAATATTATGGATACAAGTATTATTTTTTACAGGTGTTATGTTTATGCCTTAAACATTGAATGACTATTTTGTATATGATTTCATGCAAAGGGATAATGGGAGCTGAAACAAAAAGAAAATAAAAAAGAGAATATGAATAAGCCCTAAGGTTGTATGTGATTGTCCCCGAGGTGTAGTACAGTTGGTGACAGAGTGTGCTGTTAAGGCACTCTGATGTTAAAGTCACCGGTTCGAAACCTGTGGGGACAAAAAATCTAGCCATGTTAAGGGTTGGTGTGGCTCAGGCCAGGTGCGATCCCCGGGTGATTTTCACGGCATAGATGCCCCTGAGTCGCAGTTTCTTAGCCATAGGTTAGTCACACATGTGACAGACAAACTAACAAACAAAAAAAAGGTTGTATGTGATTAACACAAGAGAAGGATGTTTAGACCTTGTTGCTAGACTTATGCACTTTGATTAAAGGATTATGTGTGAGGCATATATGGTAATGTTATAGCATATGGTTGTTGTTAAAAGTTTTGACATGAATTGGGGTGGCACACTATGCAATGGATATAGTAATGGATATGTTTTTGAATTAATGGTTGATGGTATCGTGGATTGTTTGTCTTGTACATTGAATTGAATGGGGTTGGGGAAGGAAGTGAGGTGCATTTACTGCACGTCACTCAACAACCCTCGAGCCTTGTTGAAATATTGTAACTACAAAGAGTATTCTATTTATTATTGATTCATTATTCATTAGATCAATCCCCTTTTGTGGATTGATCATGTCTGACATTGTAATTGACCAAATCCTCTTTTGCAGATTGGTCAAACCCTAAACATATTATGCAAATTGAGAAGTCGGCCCCTAGGAAATTTGAAGTTGTTTTAACCACTCAGAAGACAAGTCAGCCCTGCCCAACGAAGAGACACCTTTTCAACACTTGTCAGTTTGTATAAATAAAGGAAGCCATCGCCTCATTTGTTCACTCACTCAACTCACTCATCTAGTGCACAAATTTGAAGGAAGCTACAGTTTCCAATTGCCGGAAGAAGGAAGAGAGAGAGGCACATTGCTTAGTAGAGGATATTCTCTAGTGTTTGGTTTATTGTCTTGGCATTGTACTGGCTATCATAATAAGGAAGTTTTTGTTGAGATTTCTTCCCATGATGGTTTCCCAGGATAAATGTTGTGTATCTTGTGATTTTGTTTCTCTCGATGATCCTATCTATGTTATGGCTATCTAGTAAATTGAAAATAAACCTAATATTAGCTTAAACCTTAACATGGTATCAGAGCTAAGCTGAAGAGATCATCTTTCACTAGATAAAGAAAAATGTCACGGTTGTCATATAAGAAAATTAGGGCTTTTTGTTGGAGAGGAATTTTTGCTTAAAACCCATCTAGAAAAATTCATCCTACCCTTGTGAAGATTTTGGCATCTTGAGCGCACCTTTTCAGTGGATAGAAGTCCCAGAAAGTGAAACCCTAGTTTTCACTGGTACCAGAAAACCAGAAGTACTAGAAAACCAGGAAACTAGAACCAGTACAAGAAGTACCAGTCCATATTTCCTCAAGATCAGTTTCAAGGGTAAAATTTGGATTTTCAGAAATCTAACTGCACCAGCGTACTCGCCTTAGCTCAACGCATCTAGCCCTTGGATTAGAATTTCAAAATTTGAAGTTTGAAAAATTAGGGCTTCCTCACAAAACCCTAAGTTGCAGTTGCAATTTCAGAATCAGTTGCAGTATCAATTGCAGTTGCAATATCAGTTGAGGTATCAACTGCAGTACCAGTTGCAGTCACCCTTGAAGTTTTAAAAGGGGTTGGTAATTATTACCGCTACTACCAGATGGTGCCACTACCTGCAAATGCTATCAGAGGTATATACTGACATATGTTTAAATTGTCAAGCTTTAAAGAGCATTTGCAGGAGAAGGGATCTCTTGCCATAGATCTAGAAGGATCTCAAGATCCAAAACATTCAGAGGAATAATGCAACCTAGGTTTGATTATCCTGATATGAATCTATTTGTTATGACATTATTTTGATCCATGTTGCATGTTGAATCTATGACCATCATACAAACCTTTGTTCAAAATTAAAGTCATGGTATTAGATGGATTAAAGTTGAGATCATAGAATTTATTCTCTAACCCAACTTTCTGTCAAGATAGCATATTGTCTTAGTACAGAGTACAAGTTGAAGAAAGCACTTCTCATCTTCAGTGAAGGACTCTTCGAAGAAAAGAAACACACACTCATTCTTGAGGACAAGACTCCAGGTTCCAGGTTTGATTAAATAAGTTGATAAGATTCAAAGTTGCACATGACAAGTTGATAACTACCCTGTTACAAGTAAACACTACAGTTGAGGTAGTAGTCTTTGAAAAGCATTATGCTTGGTAGCATGTGATCATATTGAGATAAATGCTTTATGTAATCATTTACCAGATACAACTAACATCTCCTCTAGGAGAAACTTCTTGTGTTGATTCCAGGTTACGTTGGATGAATGTTTGATCACAACACTAGAAGAGTGTTGATCTCATTTAGTATTGTATTTCTTACTTTTGATCCTTGTTTCAGATAAGGATCAAATGAAAGCTCTAAAGGAGCTAATGTGACGACTATTGATGCTATTGTTTTATTTACTATTATCAAAAGAGTATTATTCTTGCTTTTTGTTTTGTTGACCTTGTTTCAGGTCACAGGTGATAACCCTGAGGAAGCTATAGTGAAGGTTGCAGAAGGCAACATATTAGATGAGACATGAAGCAGACTATGTACATAACCATATACATTCATGTACCAAAGAAGATGAAGAAGAAGTTATCTATTGAGATCCAGAGTATATCATATGGAGATTGATTGTAAGAAACAGAAGGCTCCAAAGATGACTGGACAATAGAACAAGAACTCACAATAGACTTGTTCAAAGGATAAATAAGCCACCTTGACAGGAAACATAATTCACTTGAAGTCTGACTCATTTTTTCATATTTAGAATTGGTATTCAACACGAAGTATACCCCATAAGAGATGATGAAGTCCTTGTAGACTCAGAAGAAATCAAGAGTAAGCCTGATCTCAGAAAGGACCAGATGAAGAGAAAACTTCCAGGACTGGGAGACAGATGTCGTGAGAAGACTAGATCGTAGCTTCAGAAACTTCTAAGAGATATGAATCTCCTGGGAAGATTCCCTTGTTTCAATAACAGAGAAGGAAGCCATTCAGAAAGACTAGGATATGGATTCTTCCATAAGACTAGAAGAGAAGTCAGTATTGACTTCCAAGATTGATCTATACAGATCAAGCATGTTGCAGATGTGCAAAGCCTAATGTGTGTCTAGAGGATTCTCCCAGCAAGAGGGAGAAGACTATGACGAGACACTTACTCCAATAATTGAAAAAATAGTTCCAATATTTATAAAGACAACCAGAACAACCAGGATTCATATATAGTATGAAATGCAGGGGGAGCAATCCCCATATTTAAAATTGAGTGGCAATTGGTGCATTACATTAGTTGGGTCATGGAGACATGACTACAATGAAATATAGAGTCACCTCCATGAAAGACAAAGAGCTACCTTCAATATCAATTATTGAGCCACTCTCAGTTTCAGATGAAGTTGTTTCCGTGATAGAATAAGAGGAGTTACTCACAGATTTCAGTAGCCATAGTGAGGATGAAGCAATCATTCTCAACCTTAGAGTAGCTACAGGTGTAGAGTCCCAGTTCCAAAAGGAACAGTTGTAGAAAGAGGAGAGGACATCATCTCAGGCAGTGAGACAGATAGTGCTTTGCAGAGAGCACATAGAGCTAGCACATGATTGTGCATATTGAGTTGCAGCTAAGCAAGTGTACCAGATTGGTACAATGTAATGAGAAAATTTGATTTGAATATTCAAGATAGAAAGACTCATGTCTGTCGGGTGAAGGAAGCTCTGTACATGTTGAAGCAAGCTCCTAGAGCTTGGTATGGAAAAATTGACAGTTTCCTGACGAGCTTGGGCTTTACCAAGAGTAAAGTTGATTCTAATCTTTATCTCAAGGTTATGAATGACGAACCAGTGATATTACTACTATATGTAGATGTCGGATTCTTGACAAGATGAAGGAAAGCACACCACAAATTGCAGAAGAAGCTCACCACAGAGTTTGATGAAAGACCTAATGCTTTATTTGTTAGGTCTTGAAGTTTGGCAGAGCCCATATAAAATCTTCCTTAACCAAGGGAAGTATGCAGTTGAAATACTGAAGAGATTTGATATGTTGGAGTGGAAATCCATGAATACACCGATGGAAACAAAGTTGAAGATCTTGGTTGACACTTCGTCAGAATTGGTTGATGCTATGTTGTACAAACAAATCATTGGATCTGACAAACACCGGGCCATATATATGTTTTGTTGTGAACACCTTAAGTCAGTATTTGGTAGAACCCATATGTGTTCACCTTGATGATGCAAAACATGTGATGAGATACCTTAAGGGTACGTTGGATTTTGGTCTCTATTATACTAGAGATCGTGACTTCAGACTAAGTGGTTACACTGATTCAGATTGAGCTGGAAGTGTTTTTGATAGAAATAGCACTTTAGGATGTTGTTTCAGTCTAAGGTCGGCCATGACTTCATGGCAAAGTAGGAAGCAATCAAGTATTTCTCTCAGCATGGAAGAAGCAGAATACATTGTTGCATGTTCCGCCATTTGTGAAGCCATATGGCTTCAGATGTTGTTGACAGATCTATTTGATCTAGATATAGAAGCCACCGTGATTCTATGTGATAACCAAGTTGTATAAAGATGATGGAGAACCATGTGTTCCATGATGAGTCGAAGCACATAGAGATTTGGTATCACTTCACTCATGATATGATGTAGAGAGGAGCTATAAAACTCAAGTGTGTTGGCACAGATGAACAGTTCGAAAGGACATCCCTCGAAAGGGGGAGTGGTACAGATGATACTATGGTATCCTGATCAGTAGTGGTAGCTCCGTTAGGATTTTATATCTTAGGGAATCTTATGATTTATGGGCAAATCATTTGGATCTGTCATAGTACCACGTGGTAGCTCTGTTAGGATTTCATATCCCAGGGAATCTTTTTTACTCCTGGGTAGATCCTTTGGATTTGTCAGAGTACCACAAAATGTTGTTGATGCCAGCCTCATGCTGAAGATTTCCAGCTTCATGTTGATGTTGCTGATGCCAACCTTGTGTTGAAGATTTCCAGCTTCGTGCAGATGTTGTTGTGATTCTAGCCTAGTGTTGAAGATTTCCACCTTCATGTTGATGTTGTTGATGCCAGCCTCGTGCTAAATATTTCCAGCCTTGTGTTGATGTTGTTGATGCCAGCCTTGTGCTGAAGATTTCCTGCTTGGTGTTGATGTTGTTGTGATTCCATCCTAGTGCTGAAGATTTCAAGCTTCGTGTTGATGTTGTTGTGATGCCAGCCTTGCGCTGAAGAATTCCAGCCTCGTGTTGATGTTGTTGTGATGCTAGCCTCATGCTGAAGATTTCCAGCCTCGTGTTGATGTTGATGAGATGTCAGTTTCGTGCTGAAGATTTCCAGCCTCGTGTTGATGTTGATGAGATGTCAGCTTCGTGCTGAAGATTTCCAACCTAGTGTTGATGTTAATGATGCTCCAGCCTTCGTGTTGTGATGTTGTTGTTGTTGATGATGCTCCATCCTTTGTGCTGTGATATTGTTGTTGTTGATGTTGTATCGGCCTTGTGTTGTTATTGGTGACGATGTATTAGTGTTATACTAATCCATGTTGATGTAGATGATGATGATTCTATTCCATCTCCCTGTTGTGAATGATGATATTGATGATGAGAAAAACTTCCGATGATTTATAGATATGTCAGTCAATGTTCTAGATGTTGTTGATGTTGTTTCCCTCTCTCTCTCTCCTGATGATGTTGTAGAATACCCTTATTGTTAAGTGGGAGTGTTGAAATATTGTAACTGCAAAGAGTATTCTATGTATTATTCATTAGATCAATCCCCTTTTGTGGATTGATCATGTCGGGCATTGTAATTGACCAAATCCCCTTTTGTGGATTGGTCAAACCCTAAACATATTATGCAAATTGAGAAGTTAGCCCCCAGGCAATTTAAAGTGGTTTTAACCACTCAGAAGACAAGTCGGCCCTACCCAGCGAAGAGACGCCTTTTCAACACCTGCCAGTTTGTATAAATAAAGGAAGCCAATGCCTCATTTGTTCACTCACTCAACTCACTCATCTAGTGCGCAAATTTGAAGGAAGTCGCAGTTTCCAGTTGCCGGAATAAGGAAGAGAGGGAGGCGCATTGCTCAGTAGAGGATATTCTCTTGTGTTTGGTTTATTGTCTTGGCATTGTATTGGCTATCTATACGAAGGAAGTTTTTGTTGGGTTTTCTTCCCCATGAGGGTTTCCCAGGATAAATGTTGTGTATCTTGTGATTGTGTTTCTCTCAATGATCCTATCTATGCTATGGTTATCTAGTAAATTGAAAATAAACCTAATATTAGCTTAAACCTTAACAAGCTTGTCACCCTAGCCATACTTGCATTTGGTTTTTCGATCTGGTGGTGTGGATGCTCCGCGATTTCTAGTTGTGAAAGGAAAATACAATCCAACTCTCTCCCTCAAGCAAGATTTTCCAGCTACGGTTCCTTTAATGTCCATCCATGATAGTTCCTATGTGTTATGAATCGATTTTTGGCTCAGAATTGCATGAGGTATGTGTTTTTCTTAAATTCTTCGACTGTGTATTAGTGTTGTGCTTATGGTTTCTTCTGTGAATACTCTGGACTGTTTGCATTTTAAAGAAAATGAATGGATTTTCTTGCTATGTGTAGCGTGTGCATTAATTTATTGGTTAAAACATGTTCGATCAGCTTGGGGTTTTCATCTGGTTCTCTGTGGAAAGTTATAATTATGGTGTAACAAGCTCTGAGTTTTGGTGCGTGAGTTTTACAACCAGTCTTGGTATTAAGTGTTGTCACTCCTTTTCATCTCGGTCGTGGTTATGTTTCATTCCTCCGAGTTGCAATAAGAGTTTCACTATGATTTCTTTATTCTGGCTGAACCCCGAGCTATCTTTTGTCATTGCATTGACTTCACTATCACTGTGGATGGAAAGCATTGCACAGTGGGCATCACCCAAAATTTTAAATGGAAGTTCGTTATGTTTTGGTTGGTCACGGGTTGTGTTCGGGCATTCTCTTCACAGTATTTTAAGAGTTTGCTTCTCTCGTCTCTGTTGGAGTGGTCGAATGTTATGTTTTGGTAACCCTCATTGTCAAGATTTTTAAAAGTTATAAACGTCTGTGGTGAATTTGGAAAGGACACAGTCTCTCTGTTTATTCAAAGACTATTCCTTGATTATTTGTTGTTACTTCTCTGTGATGACTTGTTAAAAAAAAAGGGGCATGAGTGATATGTGTTTTCAAAGACTCTTTCTTGATTGAGCCATCTCTTGTTACCTCTCTGCAATAAAGAAAAGGGCACGAACTCTCTGTTTCTTCAAAAAATATCTCGTGCGGTCGAGCTATTTGTTCTTACTTCCCTTGTTGTGTTAAACCCTAACACGATCTTGGTCTCGTCAAGGATTAAAGACACCTGTGTGTGCTCGACTCTGTTTCTCCTCGAGCACTTTTTGGCTCTCTCTCTCTTGTTAGGCAATTCTTTTAAAAGAAGTTTGTACACGAATCTTAGGCTCAGAGTTGCATGTTATTGATTAAATGTTATTGTCGAATCAAGACTTGTGTTGATTATATATATAAGGGTCTATGTGTGATTGAATCATAACCCAATTTTGAGTTTTAATGCGAGTGGATTGTGTCAATCAGTGTTGGAAATTCGACAGTTGGAGGTTAAGACTGGACCTATTCTTATTCGATTTTAAGAAATAAATATGGGATGTGGATGGTTGGAATCACTGTGCATATTTTTGTTTTGTTTTAAAAGGAAAAGGGTTAGCATTGGAACATGAAAGACTGTGGTTCGGAGGGTTATAATTATGGAATTGGCAATGATGATTTTATGATGTTCCATAGATAGTGTATAGATGCGAAGGTTGATATAATTGAAGTATTATGGGCATATGAATTGTCTTTTATTTGAAGTCAGCAAGCATTCTATCTATAAACAAGGGGCAGTTAAATGGTTTTGGTTTTTAAAGTGGATGCTTATTGGATTGTGGGTCTGAACAGAGTTATGGTTGTTGTCGAGTTGATTTATTTTTTATGAACAATATCTGTATTATTCCCTCTCATACAAGCCCAAGAAGAAATGGTAGAGAAACGTCGGGTTGCACAAAAGGAGACGGATGACCTTCAAACCAAGTTTGAAGAGGATAAAGCGCAACTCCAGCAAGAAAAAGAGCAGTTGCTCGCATAACAGCTTGGAGTCAAAGAAGCAATCGACAAAGCACGTTGCTTTGTGACGGGCTTAGAGACAAAGGCAGAAGACCGAGTGGAGCATCAAGTAGCACAGATCGTGGAAGCTATCCAGCAGATTCAACAAAGAATAGTATACTTAGAGCTCCAAACAGTTCCCAACACTCTGCAAGATGTGCGAGATCAAAGAGAAGCAACTACTCGAAGCGCAGTTGAGAGAATCAAGGCCCTCGCCATGGAATGTAAACAACTAAGTGATCGCAATGCCTAGACTTATGAGCGAATCACTGAGGATACTGAACTAAAGGAACTGGATTCATAGCTCCAAGAGGCAAAGCAACAAGCAGAAACAGTACAAGCGCAGTTGAAGCCCCTGTCAACCATTGAGAGGATGAAGCGATCCCAAGAATAGCACACTTCTCAACAACAGGTCCACACCATTCAGAGCAAATTCATGGAAGTGACTTAGAGGCTCCAACCAATATAGGATGAGGATTTCCAACTATTCACGGAGATTGAAGGCCGAGGAGAAGAATTGGAGCAAGTCATCACTGCAGTTGGACAACATTTAGAGGGACCTGTCAACGAAGCAGTTATCTAAGAGTTTGCCGAGTAGGATTTTGTGGCGCAGCAGCAGGTCAAAGCAGCTCAAGCCAAGCTCGAGGCTTTTGAAGTAGAGCTACCCAGACCAGAGTGACTCGGGACGAGTCACAAGTAAGTGTTGGGGGCTTGTTGGCCCTTGACCAAGTTTTGAGAATCCTTGGTCATGTTTGACCTATTTTTGGGACTTTGACAGGCTGTCGAAGGTAGAGCGCAAGTTGAAGTGGAAATCTCTTGTTCTCGGCCCCTTTTTAGGGTTTTTTGGGTTTTGGGCTTATGTAACGAGTATGGGGATGTCGGCCCATGGGTTTACCCATGTTTAGGCCCTCTTTGTAATGTATAAATAGAAGTCTAGGCGATGTAAGAAAGAGTCGAAGAAGAGTTTTTTGGTACTATTCTAAGTGCAAGTGATGATTGTAAATGATTTGTGCATATTGTGTGGGATTTGCAAGGCTAAGTGCAAGTGATTGTAAGATACTGCGAAGAGGCGTTTTGTTGTAACTCATGGAAGGAGGATCTAGCAGAGTGCACGTAGATCTTCTGTCCTCTGCAGAGTAAGATATCATGGCTCTATGCATGTAGAATATTGACAGAAAGAAATAAATAAGAAGAGTTGGTGGGCGTAGCCCCAGGGTGGGGGTGAATCACGTATATCTCGTGTTTTGGTTGCTTTGTACTTTATGGTTGTTATCTGGTTTATGTGGTTAAATGCTCAGTGCACTGATATATGCTTAGAAGAATCTAATATGGTAGCTTAGTGCTAAATAATGTAAATGAATGCTAGATCTGATCTATGTTGGTATGCTTAGTGCTTGAATCTATTGGTTCTGTGTGAATACTGCATTGATCTATTATTAGGGTTTATTTGCGTTGTAAGCTAAAGACGAATATTGATGAACTATAACTGCTAAGTGCTCTATTAAGGTGTTACAATCATAGATATGTGTCCCAGCTAAGGTTGCAGACACTTGAGTCCTACAACCACCCCTACCTCTACCTCGGGTGAGACTTCATCTGCTTCCCAGGTGTTGTTGAAAGGGTCGGTAGTTAGGGTTTTGTTGGTGCATTGTTGTAAGCGTTGAACCTTGGGTCTGGCACTGTGCCAACATACATCAAGGGAAGTCTCCAGATAATGAATACATAAGACTTTCCTTGGGAAAGTTGTTTTTCATACATGGATCATCCAACTATTTGGAATCCCAATGATAACATGCATACAGATTGGTCTCATCCATTCAAGCATAACTTGTTATAGTGTACTCATGATGATTTCCGGTCATACTTTGAGAATCCTTTTGGGAACTCAGATTCTTTATGTGATGATCCACCATCGTGCTCAAACCTTGACGAAGATAAGACCGTGGCCAACCTAGAAAAATAAAAAACTCATGCTACCAAACAAAATTATTTGAATCTTGGGACTTTGGGCAGGGATTTGCAGATAAAGAAGCAACATATTTTGAGTGTGGAAAAATGTTTTCTCTCTAGACCCGAGGTCATCCCTTACCTCATTTCCTCTTCACTAGGAAATCATCAGGCTTTATTTGGTTCTCTTATCTTCTCTCAACATTTAGGAAGCACTGATATTCTAAGTGAATATGAAGGCCAACCATCATCTATACATGGTATCCCTCTTCAAATATGGATTGATCAAGCTTGTGTCTATCCTTTCAGGTAGGATTTACGATATGATCAGACTTGTGGCTACTCTTTTAAGCAGGATTTCCTCCCTCTCGCCCATCTCCATGAGTTTCAATTCATGATTGATTATAGGTATATTTATGCTCATGATTATTATGTGCTTAAATTATCCTTGTTGTATTACATGATTAAGCATAGGGGGAGATACCTTGATGAAATGATGAATAGATGGTTGCATTAGTTGTACGAGTTCTCCTGACATTTCATGACTTGACCGTAAGGGCCCCGGGGCCCAGGGTAAGTAGGTAGGTCATATTTCTTTCTTGCATTTGCATCTTGATTGCTCATGGTAGTTTAGTTGCATTTCATTTTCCTCTACTTGCTTTATTGATTTACATAATTTACTTTCGTCATATTATTTCAAAAATGCCAAATTTTATTTTCTAGATTAGTTCTCAATTTTGTATTTTTTATTTTTTATTACATGGACAAAGGGTGAGTGAGCCACCATAGATTTTATGGTTTTATCTTTCAGTGTAGGCACAAGTATGACCAGAAGATGCTTGGGTTCTCATGTACTCTACAATGAGTATGTGTCCTCAAGTAGGAGCTAGATGTTATCCCTGATTTCTAGGGATAACTAAGGAGATGATGTCTCGAGGCCCTCAGGTTACAGACATGGAGTACCGAGAGACATGGGATTTCCAGTGCCCACATGCACAGACATAGACTCGTCTCACCACTACACATCCTCTGTAATATCCCAAAAAATAATTAATTATTAAAGTCTGTATGCACTTAGGAATTTTATTTCCGTTTTTGGCAAATTCGTAGTTGGAAAATTATTGCCATTTATGGAAAATCCGAATTTGGAATCTGATTATTTGTAATTAATTATTGTGACTGTTGGAAAAATGTTTGATTTGCCCAACCAACTCTTTGACCATGACACATGTAAAAGGCAAATCTTTTTATATTAATTATTGAAGGATAGATGGAACAACCAAGTTGAAAATAGATAACCATGATTCCATGAGTGGGGAACATACTTGAGTTACCTCGGGGCTGAATTTTACAAGTAGAAAATGAGGAATTTGGCAACTAGCAGCCGCTGAAAATTGGGGATTTGTAAATCTGTGAAAATTCCCAAAGAGGGGAAAAGACCTAGGCACAAGATGCTCATGATATACAACATATGGGAGGAGGCAGGACGCTACTTAGTATACTGGAGAAAGGATATCACTTGTTGCTATGAACATTGTTTGGAGTGTGGGGCAAGGGGATTTCTTATTTGAAAGAGGACTATAGCGAAAGAGGATCATTGTAATTTGTCCTTATGGACTCATGGTCAGGCTAGGGGGTGAACGGAGCAAGTAGTTTGGTTGTTCTGTTCTACGGTTGGGTGGAACTTGGTTGTTCCATTTGTTGTCCCAACACTTTATTCAAATATGTACATCTAATTGTTCTCCTTATTGAATATTTTGTTGATTAATAGCTCATAGAATGAAATGGATTATAGGATAATTCTTTACAGGTTGATTTTATTCATTGAGTAAAGATAAGAAAGTTATTTGTGAAATTTTAATTGTTAATGAAGTTGAGTTATGAGTATGTATATATGCATAGATAGCAATATATGTATATGTTGGACTAGGCATAAAGAATGTAAGAACTGTTGGTTGTATTCTGGAAAATTATAAGTAAATACAAGATGACTGTGTGTATTTCCATATAATCACATAGATGTATTTATGTACATAAATATACATGCAGTGTACCATATCAGTTTATGTACAAGTACCATAGAATGAAGATAAAGTAAATAACAATCCTCCTTTTTTTTAAAAGAAAAATTACCTTCTATATATGTGTGTGTGTGTGTGTGTGTGTGTGTGTGTGTGTGTGATGGTTCATATACAAACAAAGAATTCGATATTCCACATAACATTTGATATCATAGCTGTAAAATCGTGGAATCGTATTCAATATAGGTTTTCCCTTTCAATTTTTTTATTCCATTGACGAATTAAAATACAACCAGTTTATCTATGGAACCCTGGTTCAAAAGTGATCACAATAGAGTACCCTAGGGTAGAACCCTGTACCACTAAATAAACAGAACATGAGAAGTTAAATCAACGTCGAGATTTTGGAACTCGAATACCTTTCGAGTAAGGAGATATCGTGGACCCTTTTTTCTCGGAACGATTAAGCCCTGCAAGGGGGTAAATTGAGAATTAGTAAACAGTGTGACGAAAAATCAACGAAACTAAGTATTGAAGATAAATCGAGAATTAGTAAAAAGTGTTAAGAAATAAATCAACGAAATTAAATATTGAATATTCAACACAGGGATAATACTTAGCTTGCGGTTGGCATGGAGCATTTTCCCATTGACATCGCTGAAGCGAACTGTCCATAGTTCGAAGGGGAGGAGTGGACCCAGAAATAACTGATGGGTACCCTCGGAAGGAAACAGGGGTCCCATCATTAGTTTGTAGCTGAAAGAATTAATTGTATGCGCTGGAAGGTAAACAAACAAAGAAACATTGCCAAACATGTAATACATTTCATAACCAGAACGACAAAGTTCACTCAATATAGTGCATGTCCCATAGAGGCGTTTATCGCGCAATTGGATACTTCAATTACTATTTTTCCGTACGATAAAGAAGTGCAAATAGACAAGCTCAAACACAAAATTCCAGAACAGGGAGCTTAGAGTAAATTCTTAATAAATTTAAATTCTGGAACATTTACACACAGTGGAAGTTTTATGACTGTAATATTTTTCCTGTACAAATATGAGCAATGTAATTAGATTTAGAGTAACGAACCAATTACTAAAAGTTTACTCAGTAGCGAGAAAACCTTACAGCACCCATAGGAAAGGGTTTACAACTTTACATCATATAATTCGAGGATGTAATGAATTCACAGTAAGTCTCAGATGCATAACTTCTTCCAAGAGCCGTTAGCTCAAGGACTCATTCCAGTTGCCTCTTTATGAACCCAGAAGACTCAAAACATAATAAAACAGGAATATTAACTATACGTCGTGCATCCTTGAAAACGAATTAAATCATAGTAAGATATGAGATGTATACTCTTAGAATTAAGAGTCAATAGTTAGGAAATTCAGACGGAGATACCGAACTGTGTTTACCTACGAAAATGCTATATAAAAACTCAAAAGGAACAAAATTGTAAACATCCACATCGCAAGAAAAATGTGCATTACAAACAGAATCAAACCACTTCCTTACCGCAGGGGACGGTCTTGCAAATCGAAAGACCTAGATAGGGTATGAAGGGTATCTCACTTACTATCACACGGAATAAAATCTAGATTCACTATCTAGGATATAGATTTAAAAAATCCACGATTTTATACAGACATATAACGAAAAGGAAAAGTAAGTATACCAAATCTGTAAAATCTCTGAAAGATTCAAGCCAAGAATTTAACCTCTATCGAGCTACATAGACATTCAATTATACAGTACGAGAAACTGAAGATACAGTAATTTCGGCTATAATTTTTAGAAAAAACAACTCATGTGCTCTTGGGCATTCTCGCTCCATTCGGGTTTTCATACATTCTAGGAATTCCTACAGGGTTTTCGCAAAGGAGAAAACATATATCGCAGGGTATAAGGACTTTATGACCTAATACAGAGAAATAAAGTTGAGCTACGACAAACCCTAAACATTTAAGGGTATTCAACAAACCAATAAAACTCTTTCTTAGACCCAAGGAAGTCAGAACCAATAGAGCCAAGAGGAATAGATGGTGACTGGTGTGTACTACGATATTATAGAATCACATAGAGTTCAAAATAAAGTAACCGAGAGTTTTCTTACCTTGCGCAGGGTAGTATCCTACTGGTAGACGCCTCTTATTTTTTTCTTCCTGCCCAGGCCAAGCCCAACGCCACAATTTTGGCCATGCTTAGAGAGTTGAATATTGCAGGGTTAGAACTGGAGTGTTTTTCGCAAAAGTCACAGAACCAAAGGAGACGACCAAAACAATATCCCTAGAAACCCTTCGTTGAGCAGAGTAATAGTGGTAGTTACAAAATGTACCTTTCCATGTGAACAGAGTGAGGTGGCAGGGATACATTGGGCACGGTGGTCGGGCGATGGCTCAGGAAGGTACGTTTATAGGACACCATAAATGTCTTAAGCAAGGTTCATTCAAGTCACGACTGTCATACCTTCAACAAACCTATTATCAATTTTATGGTAGGGTGTGATGCCAATCAATTAGGGTTACAGTTATGCCTTTTAGTCATGTCCTCCTCTTTTGGTTAAGGGTTTGTTCTTATAGTCTGATTCGTTAACACTTGTTCCA
This sequence comes from Picea engelmannii, assembly GCA_009831015.1. NCBI lineage: Eukaryota > Viridiplantae > Streptophyta > Pinopsida > Pinales > Pinaceae > Picea > Picea engelmannii. The sequence continues at coordinate 44,988 of ML825389.1, read as the reverse complement.
ATGACTGTTATCGTGGGGAGATGTCTAAACGAAAAGAAACGAAACTGCTTTTACCAACCATGTAGTAACAAAAATTCTAAGTATTAACGCATGTACGTACCGGTGTTATGTTAGCAATAACTATGTAATAATAGAGACAACCCACATGCGACCTATATACTAAATGACACTCTTATACTAGAAATCATTTGTATATATTTATGTAATCCCTATAGTATGTCTTGTGGTATACTAGCATGAACATGGTGGAATTAGTAAAGTGGGGTGCATAGTGATTAAGTGTACTCATACATCAATGGATAAACACTAAGGTAAGTTCATGGATAGGTTATAGGATAGTCATATTTCCTTGTAATGGGTACAAAACATGATACGGTATCATTCGTTGCAACTCCGGAGGTAATTTTAGTCTACATAACCTTGTACCTGTGTCAAGAAAATGATAAGTGTAAGTTCCGGAAGATAAAATAAATAGCATAACTACTCTACATTTATAATTAAATAATGTTTTGAAACAAGTATTGACGGCGAAAGAAGTTTAATGACCCTAATATTTTTATTTTTTTGGCAAATTTGGGTTACATTACATATGGTATCAAAGAAAAGGTTACAACACTTGGACCTCGAAGCAGGGCCAATTTTTTTGTTTATTACATGTTATTTTGCTTAATGAAAAACTAAAAAAAATGCTTATTGTTACAACAGAACAAAAAAAATAAAATGAAATTTGTTTTGTTGTGATAATGGAAGCACATAATGAAGAGGAAATCAAACTGTAGGAGAATCCTGATCAAGGACCTCCAGGAGAGCCTGGGCAGAATAGTGAAGGAAGTTCAACCACCCAAGTTCTAGAAACCATGAGGAACCTTATCGTGGAACTGCAAGCTTTCAAGGCAGACAATGAGAAATTGAAAAAGACACACAAAGACCAATAGGAAATAAAACAACCATAGGAAGGAAAAGGAAATAGGTGGACCACCTGAAGGGTGAATTTAAGAAAATCAAGCCGTCCACCTTTGACGGAGAATCTAGGACAGGGGAAGAGGCCAAAGTATGGTTACTGGACATAAAAAAGTATTTCCAGATTTATAACTATTCCAATAACATGAAGGTCAGAATGGCCATTTATAACCTGAAAGGAAAGGCGAGTATATGGTGGCAGGACCTGAAGTTGGCCAAGGGATTAAAAGAAAAATAGATGGAATGGTCAGTTTCAAGAAATACTTCAAGAAACAGTATTTATCAGAAAGTTATTATGAGAGAAATACCAAAGAATTTTATGAGCTAAGACTCGTCCAGATGACCATGGATGACCTGATAAACAAATTTATTGAATTATTAAGATTCGTGCCCTACATCAGGGAAGACAAAGTAAAAATCCAGCGGTTCCTAGGCTACCTACCACAGTCTTATAAGGACAGAATTGAATTCGATAACCCCAACACCTTTAGCGAAGTTTTTAGAAAGTCCCGGATGTGCTATGACCAGTACAAACAACTGTCTGAACTTCCCAAGGCTTGGAAAGATAAGAAATTGGACAGAATTAATCAACGAAAGAACTAGGGCTTCCAACCAGCCCCTTTTTGGAATGTAGCAAAGAATTTCCAAAGGAAATATTTTCATTCCAATAACCAGAACACCCAAGGGGGAGGTAGACCAGTTAATCTGGGAATCAAGAAGTTTGGGGATAGGCCCAGGGAACCGTTAAAATGATGGGAGTGTGGAGAACCCCACTTAAGTAGGAATTGTCCACATTTAACTTCTGCAACAAGGACAACGGATCACAACCTGCAAGAGGAATCTACAGTAGGATATGTGGGCAGAAACATACACAAAATTAACACAGTTGTGGGCAGCCGACAAGATGATCACCAATCCACTATAGTGGAAGTTGAAGGGAAAGTTAATCATAATCATCTTTCTATTTTAATTGATCCGGGAGCTACTCTGAGTTATGTTACTCCTGCTGTAGTTGATTCGAACAAGCTTAAGAAAGTAAAGCATACTAAATCTTGGCTAATACAGCTAGCAACAGGAACAAAAAGAAAAGTAACAGATTTCATTTCTGATTGTGAATTCAGTTTAGATGGCCAAAATGCAAATTTAAATCTAAATATATTACCATTGGGGTCGTATGATATAATCATTGGAATGGACTAGTTAGAGAAACATAAATCAATTTTGGATTTTTATGAAAAATTGCTCACTTATAGAGACGAAAACAAAACAGTTAGGACAGTTCAAGGCATCGGAAAACCAGTCTCAGTTAGGCAGATTTCAGCCATGCAGTTTAAGAAATGCATGAATAAAGGTTGTCAGATTTATGCTATTCAAGTGACAAATATGTTAGAAACATAAAATAAACCCAGCCTAGAAGACTTTACCATCCTAGATGAATTTAGAGATTTATTTGTGGATGAAATACCAGAACTGCCTCCAAGAATAGAGATAGATTTCTCTATCGATCCACTGCTTAGATCAGCCCCCGATATCTAAGGCATCCTACAAGATGAGTTTACCCGAATTGACAGAACTAAAAATTCAACTACAAGAACTATTGGACAAGGAATACATCAGACCAAGTGTCTCACCTTGGGGAGCACCAGTCCTTTTTGTTAAAAAGAAAGACAAAACTTTAATATTATGTATTGATCATCGACAGTTAAACAAAATGATTGTTAAGAACAAATATCCCCTACCCATAATCAATGCTCTGTTTGACCAAGTGGGAGGGGAAAATATTTTTTCTAAGTTAGATTTAAGATCTGGTTATCACCAGGTTAGAATAAAGGACGAAGACATAAGTAAAACAACGTTTAGAACGAGTTATGGACATTATGAGTTTGTTGTTATTATGTTTGGTCTCACCAACTCACCGACAACATTTATGTGTTTAATGAATGGCATATTTAGTCAGTATTTGGATAAGTTTGTTTTGGTATTTATTGACAACATTCTAGTGTATTTGAAAATGGAAGAAGAACATGAAGAACATCTAAGATAGTATTGCAAACCCTAATAAAACACAATATGTATGCAAAATTTGACAAATGTGACTTCTACCAAAAGAGAATACAGTACTTAGGACATGTAATATTTGAAGAAGATATTGCAGTCGACCCAGAGAAGATAAGAGCCATCATGGAATGGCCTATCCCTAAGGATTTGGCGGACATCCGATCATTCATAGGAATTACCGGTTACTATCGCATATTTATAGAGGGATTCTCTAAGATTGCATACCCAATCACATCCCTGCAGAAAAAGGGGACCAAGTTTATTTGGTCGCAGAAATGTCAAGATAGTTTTAATAAGTTAAAAGAAATGTTAACAACCGCACCTATTTTAAGGGTAGCAGAACCTGATAAAGACTTTACAGTCTACATGGATGTGAGAAAAGAGGGTTTGGGAGGTGTCCTAACTCAAGAAGGGCATGCTATTTGTTACGAGTCACGAAAACTAAAAGAGCATGAACGAAACTACGTCACACACGACTTGGAATTAGCAGTTGTAATTCATGCGTTAAAATTGTGGTGACACTATATAATGGGAAAAAAAATTATGTTGCTAAACGATAACAGTGGTGTGAAAATCTTATTTAGTCAACCAGATCTTAACACAAGGCAATCAAGATGGTTGGCCTTCTTGAGCGAATTCGATTTCGAAGTAAGACACATCAAGGGTAAGGAAAACAAAGTGGAAGATGCCTAAGTAGAAGAACTCATGGGTTGTTTGAAATAAGTATTAATAGGGCAGCAAGCAACATTGAACAAAGGAAAAAACCTGCAAGTGGTAATGACAGAAAATACATCAAAATAGTGGTATATTTACAAAGTAATGCAGAAAATTTGAACAGAACAGATCTGAGTTTTGAGAGAAATGGACTATTAAGATTAAAAAACAGGATGTACATACCAGATTATGTTCAATTCAAGCTAACAATTTTGGATGAAGTACACAATAAGCCATATTTTGGTCATCCGAGATACCAGAAAATGGTAACAACATTGAGGAAGTTGTTTCATTGGCCTAACATGAAAGGTGAGACAACATAATACTTATCTAAGTGTTTAGATTGTCAACAAGTGAAGGTTGAACACCAGCACCCAGCTGGCCTGTTACAGCCTCTACCTATACTAGAACGGAAGTGGGAGACTACCTCACTAGACTTTATCACAGGTTTCCCTAAAAATCAAAAGCGGAATGATTTGATTATGGTAGTGATTGATAAACTTAACAAATCTGCACATTTTATTCCTATGAAATCTAATTATAAAGCTATTAACATCACTGAAATATTTATGAAGGAAATTTTTAGATTGCATGGTATTCCTAAAATGGTGATTTCGGATAGAGATGTCAAATTTACATCGACATTTTGGAAAGAATTGTTTGCAAGGTTGAATACTAACTTGAATTTCAACACAAGCTACCATCCACAAACGAATGGGCAAACTGAATGAACGAACCAGATTGTGGAAGATATGTTAAGAATGTACGTAAGGACGAAACCAACTAAGTGGGAGGAATACCTACACTTAGTGGAATTTGCATACAATAACGATTATCAAACATCGGCTAAGATGAGCCCTTTGAAGTATTGTACGATAGAAAGTGTACAACTCCGATTAGCTGGGATGACACAGTTGATAAACTCATGATGGGACCATAAATGATCCAAGTAATGGAGAAAACAATAAGAAAGGTACAACGAAATTTAAAAGAGGCACAGGACAGACAAAAAATCTACGCAGATTTGAAAAGAAGACACCACGAATTTCAAGTTGGAGACCACGCGTATTTAAAAGTCAAAGCAAGACAAAGTTCATTAAATCTAGAAAATTGTTCAAAGTTGGCGCCCAGGTTTTGTGGTCCTTTCAAGATCTTAGCTCGAATTGGACCCATGGCATACCAACTTGCACTCCCTGCAAATTTAAAAGTTCATAATGTATTTCATGTTTCTTTGTTGAAAAAGTATATTCATGATTCTACTCACATCATTGATTGGAACATGACACAGGTGGAACCAGAAGGTGAGTTCCAAGTGGAACCTCTGTGCATTTTGGACAGGAAAGAAACAGTACTACGGAACAGATCCATCGCCCAGGTAAAAGTGTAATGGAATTGGAGGAAGATTTGCAGAAATCTTATCCAACCCTCTTCCGAGAAAGGAAATAACACTGAGGATAGTGTTGTACTGAAGGGGGAGGGGATGTAATATCCCAAAAAATAATTAATTATTAAAGTCTGTCTGCAATTAGGAATTTTATTTCTATTTTTGGCAAATTCATAGTTGGAAAATTATTTCCATTTATGGAAAATCCGAATTTGGAATCTGATTATTTGTAATTAATTATTCTGACTGTTGGGAAAAGGTTTGATTTGCCCAACCAAATCTTTGACCATGACACATGTAAAATAAAATAAAAAATTATATTAATTGCTGAAGGAAAAATGGAACATCCAGGTTGAAAACAGCTGACCATGATTCCATGAGTGGGGAACAGAATTGAGTTACCTTAGGGATGAATTTTACAAGTGGAAAATGAGGAATTTGGCCACTAGAAGCCCCTAAAAATCAAGGATTTGTAAAGCTACGAAAATTCCCAAAGAGGGAAAAATACCTAGGCACAAGATGCTCATAATATACAACATATGGGAGGAGGCATGACGTTTCTTGGATGTATGTTGGAGAAAGGATATCACTTGTTTCTATGAACATTGTTTGGAGTGTGAGGCAAGGGGATTTCTGATCTGAAAGAGGACTATAGCGAAAGAGGATCATTGGAATTTTCCCTTAAGGACTCATGGTTAGGCTAGGGGGTGAACGGAGCAAGTAGTTTGGTTGTTCTGTTCTACGGTTGGGTGGAACTTGGTTGTTCCATTTGTTGTCCCAACACTTTATTTAGATATGTACATCTACTTGTTCTCCTTATTGAATATTTTGTTGATTAATAGCTCATAGAATGAAATGGATTATAGGATAATTCTTACAGGTTGATTTTATTCATTGAGTAAAGATAAGAAAGTTATTTGTGAAATTTTAACTGTTAATGAAGTTGAGTTATGAGTATGTATATATGCATAGATAGCAATATATGTATATGTTGGACTAGGCATAAAGAATGTAAGAACTGTTGGTCGTATTCTGGAAAATTATAAGTAAATACAAGATGACTGTGTGTATTTCCATATAATCACATAGATGTATTTATGTACATAAATATACATGCAGTATACCATATCAGTTTTTGTACAAGTACCATAGAATGAAGATAAAGTAAATAACATCCCTCCTTTTTTTTAAAAGAGAAATTACCTTATATATATGTGTGTGTGTGTGTGTGTGTGTGTGTGTGTGTGTGTGTGTGTGTGTGATGGTTCATATACAAACAAAGAATTCAATATTCCACATAACATTTGATACCATAGATGTAAAATCGTGGAATCGTATTCAATCTGTTTATTCCCTTGAAGAATTAAAATACAAGGTTTTCCCTTTCAATCTGTTTATTCCATTGAAGAATTAAAATACAAGTAACCAGTTTATCTATGGAACCCTGGTTCAAAATTGATCACAATAGAGTACCCTAGGGTGGAACCTTGTACCACTAAATAAACAGAACCTGAGAAGTTAAATCAACACCGAGATTTTGGAACTTGAATACCTTTCAAGTAAGGCGATCTTGCAGACCCTTTTTGCTCGGAATGATTAATCCCTTCAAGGGGGTAAACTGAGAATTAGTAAACAGTGTGAAGAAAAATCAACAAAATTAAGTATTGAAGATAAATCGAGAATTAGTAAAAAGTATTAATAAATAAATCAACAAAATTAAATACTGAAGATTCAATACAGGGATAATACTTAGCTTGTAGTTGGCATGGGTCATTTTCCCATCGGCGTCACTGAAGCAAACTTTCCATGGTCCGAAGGGGAGGAGTGGACCCAAAAATAACTGATGGGTACCCTCACAAGGAAATAGGGGTCCCATCATTAGTTTGTAGCTGAAAAAATTAACTATATGTGCCAGAAGGTAAACAAGCAAAGAAACATTGCCAAACATGTAATACATTTCATAACCAGAATGATAAAGTTCACTTAGTATAGTGCATGTCCCACAAAGTCGTTTATCACCAAATTGGATACTTCAATTACTATTTTTCCTTACGCCGAAGAAGTGAAAATATACAAGTTCAAACACAAAATTCCAGAACATGGAGGTTAGAGTAAATCCTTAATAAATTTAAATTCTGGAACATTTATACACAGTGGAAGTTTTATGACTGTAATATTTTTCCTGTACAAATATGAGCAATGTAATTATATTTAGAGTAACGAACCAGTTACTAAAACTTTACTCAGTAGCGAAAAAACCTTACAACACCCACAGGAAAGGGTTTATGAATTTACATCGTATAATTCGAGGATGTAATGAATTCACAGTAAGTCTCAGATGCGTAACTTCTTCGAAGAGCCGTTAGCTCGAGGACTCATTCCAATTGCCTCTTTACGAACCTAGAAGACTCAACACATAATAAAACATGAATATTAACTATATGCCATGCATCCTTGAAAACGAATTAAATCATAGTAAGATCTGATAAGTATACTCTTAGAATTAAGAGTCAATAGTTATGAAATTCAAACAGATATACAGAACTGTGTTTACCTACGAAAATGTTATATAAAAACTCAAAAGGAATGCAATCGTAAACATCCACATCGCAAGAAAAATGCGTATTACAGACAGAATGAAACCACTTCCTTACCACAGGGGACGGTCTTGAAAATCAAAAGATCTAGATAGGGTACGAAGGGTATCCCACTTACTATCACACAGAAGAAAATCTAGATTCACTATCTAGGATATAGATTTAAAAAATCCACAATTTCATACAGACAAATAATGAAATGGACAAGGAAGTATACCAAATCTGTAAGATCTCTTAAAGATTCAAGCCAATAATTTAACTTCTATTGAGTTGCATATACATTCAATTATATAGTATGAGAAACTGAAGATACAGTAAGTTCAACTATAATTTTTATTAAAACCAACTCATGCGTTATTGGGCATTCTCCCTCCCTTCGGGTTTTAATACAGTCCAAGACTTCCTATGGGTTTTTCGCAAAGGAGAAAACTTATATCGCAGGGTATAAGGACTTTAGGACCTAATACAGAGAAATAAAGTTGAGCTACGACAAACCCTAAACATTGAAAGGTATTCGACAAACTGATAAGACTCTAACTTAGACCCAAGGAAGTCAGAACCAGTAGAGCCAAGAGGAATAGATGGTGACTGGTGCGTACTACAACATTCTAGAATCACGGAGAGTTCAAAATAAAGTAACTGAGAGCTTGCTTACCTTGCACATGGTAGTATCCTACTGGTAAACGCCTCCTATTTTTTTCTTCTTGCCCAGGCCAAGCCCAATGCCACGATTCTGGCCATGATTACAGAGTTGAATATTGCAGGGTTAGCACTAGAGCGTTTTTCACAAAAGTCACATAACCAAAGGAGAAGAACGAAACAATAGCCCTAGAAACCCTTAGTTGAGAAGAGTAATAGTGGTAGTTACGAAATGTACCTTTCCATGTGAACAAAGTGAGGTGGCAGGGATACATTGGGCTTGATGGTCGAGCGATGGCTCAAAAAGGTACGTTTACAAGACACCATAAATTTCTTAAGAAGGGTTCATTCAAGTCACGACTATCATACCTTCAACAAACCTCTTATCAATTTTATGGCAGGGTGTGATGCCAGTCAATTAGAGTTACAACTATGCCTTTTAGTCACGTCCTCCTCTTCTGGTTAAGGGTTTGTTCTTATAGTCTGATTCGTTAGCACTTGTGCCAATGACTGTTATCATGAGGAGACGTATAAATGACAAGAAACGAAACCGCTTTTACCAACCATATAGTAATAACAATTATGAGTATTAACGCATGTACGTACCAGTGTTATGTTAGCAATAACTATGTAATAATGGAGACAGACTACATGTGAGCTATATACTAAACAATAATCTTATACTAGGAATTGTTTGTATATATTTATGTAATCCCTATAGTATGTCTTGTGGTATACTAGCACGAACATGGTGGAATTACTAAAGTGGGGTGCATAGTGATTAAGTGTACTCATACAACAATGGATAAACACTAAGGTAGGTTCATGCATAGGCTATAGGATAGCCATATTTCCTTGTAATGGGTACAAAACATGATATGGTACCATTCATTGCAACTCCCGAGGTAATTTTAGTCTACATAACCTTGTACCTGTGTCAAGAAAATGATAAGTGTAAGTTTTGGAAGATAAAAGAAATAGCAGAACTACTCTGCATTTATAATTAAAGAATGTTTTGAAACAAGTATTGACGACGAAAGAAGTTTAATGACCCTAATAAAAATATATATATATATATATATATTTGGTAAATTTGGGGCACATTACATCCTCGTTTCATCATGATGGTATTCACCACATCAGCGTGCTTCCAAAAGACAATGGTTCTTACTCCATGATGTACAAGTCAGGTATTGTGGTAAGTGTCACTTTAATATTTGAGTCATTTGAGTATGTTGCATTTAAAGTTGCTTTTAATTATAGAACATATGTTTGGAAATTATTCTTTTTTCCTCGTTTCACCTTGGTGGTTGACATTGCACCCTAGTAAGTGGTCACCCTTAGGGATGGGTTTGCTACTATGAGGTCTCCATAAGAGTCATCATGCCATTCCCAATCATACTTATCATTTTCTACACCTCATCCTTTCATATCCTTATCTTTTGGGATATTCAGGTGTACTTACCCGAGAAGGGTTTGTACCTCATTTCATGGGAAGAAGAGGTTGAAGGCCCAAAGGGAATGTAGTTGGAAAAAGATAAAATACAAAACTATAGCCTTCTGTATTCTCACCCAAAGAGGTCTTGAGAACAATGAAATGTTTCTCCTAAAAAATCAAATACCTACAAAAGAAAATACACATATATAAAAATGTCCCACTTGTTGAGGGATCTACACAAGTGCGTTACGATATTTTCTTTACCCCTATGGCACTCTATTTACCTCTCCCTTCAAGTGACAATGTGGTAATACCCCCCAAGATTTATGTTACCCATTGGAAATACCCAGTTGTTATGAACATTAATTAATTAATGGAAAATAAACAGACTTTGAAAAAGGATGCATTGAAAACGAAGGTGTGACACACCCTCTACAAAGGCACCCATAAATGAGACACTACAAACCCTTGTATGTCATGAACCTTGTTATCCATATTTTATGGGATAACTAAGGTGATTTTTTCTCGAGGCCCTCATGTTTCATATATGGAGTACCAAGAGACTACATGACCAACAGTATCCACTTGCACATATGGAGACACTTCTCACCACCATAGAGGCCAAGATTTCCATATGGAATCCACCACACTAGCTGGATTCCTAGAGGCACTAGGCCTTGATCCATGAGGCACAAGTCAGGTATTATGGTGAGTTTCATTTCAATATTTGAGGAATTTTGAGTATGTTGTATCTTAGACTGCTTTAGATTTCATGACATATGCTTAGACATTATTCCTTTTTCCCTATTTCACCTTGGTGGTTGACATTGTGCCCTAGTAAGTGGTCTTCCT
>ML825389.1:15831-34246 GCA_009831015.1 Picea engelmannii | reverse complement strand
TACTTTAGTTGTGAATTTTGAAACCTAAAAGTCTATTTTGTGCAGGATTAAACCACACTCCAAGATCTAATTGTGAGTAGTAAATACTACACTAGTTAATTGCAAAAGAAAGAGAGGAGAGAGAAAAATAGAATCAATCTTTACACATAAGAGACTAAGCCAAATCGAATCACATTGTATTAATCCTTGATCATGAGTGCAATATATAGAACTCTCCAAAAGAGGAGTAATGTGCACTAGATTTATATTCTAGTGCATGCACATGTAATAACAAAAATAAAATGACTCTCAGTATCAGTTAACTAGTCATAAATGGAGTTATTCATTCACAAGTGAGAACACACGCATGTGTAACTAGACTTTGTGACTAATAATAGAATTGAAGGCTTAAGGAGAAGTGCACACTTATCTAAGAGAATAATATTCTCACTCAAGTGCACTCTCCAGCCATGAAATAGGAATTATCTCATAAAATCAAGGAATGGAGCACTCTTCCTCCTAGAAAATAGGAATTTACCTAATGGTGGTTTATGAGCCCATGGTTTTGGAAACCCATGGTATTACATATAGGAATGCACCTATTAAAAATATACATACTATAAAAAGACATGCTATAAATAGCAGCCCTCCTAAATAGTAGGAAATGTGCATGTACTCCAACACCCCCCCTTAAACACAAATGAGGTGTGCACAATGATGAGTCCCAGAAATATGAATCCATTTTAGGTACTCATGTACAAGTATAGATGCATAAAAACTGAACAAAAGTGAGGTAAAGAGAGAAAACCCAGTGGGAACAAAACCCCCACTCAAAATATGTCGCTAGCAAAAAAGAATGCTAACATGTTCATCTTCTAATTTGACGTATCCCTCACTCCTAGAATGTCCCTCAATGAGACAAACTTTTGTTCAGTGAAAGGATTGGTGAATATGTCTTCCACCTGCTCTGAATATGGACATAATTGCATATCAATGACTCCATCCCGAATCTATCCTCGAATAAAGTGCATATGAACCTCAATGTTCTTGGTCTACCGACTCTAAACACGGTCTCTACACAGCTTTAGAGTGCTTGTATTATCACACCATATAACTTTAAAATGATGAAAATGAACTCCAAAATCCATAAGAAAGTGTTGCAACCAAATAGCACGAGTAGTAATATTTTCTACACCCCTATACTCTGCCTTTTCTGATGATAAAGAAATTGTTGATTGCTTCTTAATTGACCAATAAATAGGTCATTATCCAATGTAGATGACATATTTTGAAGTGGAATTGCAATCAATGCTATCATCTACCCAATCTAAGTCTATGTAACCAACAATATCTATGGAAGATATTGATGCATAATCTATACCAAAGCTAGTGGTCCCCTCGAGATATCCGAGAATCCTCTTTGTTTCCTTCCACTGAAGCTCATGTGGCTCCTACATGTACCTGGAAACTGATCCAACTGCATAATATATGTTCGGTTAAGAGTGTGTAAGGTATAGAATACTCCCCACCAACTTTTGATATCTAGTACAATCAACCAAAGGTTATGCATCGACATCCTCTAATCTAACCCCAGACTTAAAGGGTGTTTGAGTTGGCTTGAAATATGTCATATTAAACCTCTCAATTAGATCTCTATCATACTTGGATTGATACATCTTGATTCCTCAAGATCAAGAAAGTAATGCAACAGTGCCATATTTGTCATAGAAAACTTGTCATGCAAAGTAGTCTTCACTGCAGCAATGGAGGAGGTTGAGCTCCCTATTATGAGTAAATAATCTACATATAGAAATATTAGTAGAAGGGAATTTGTGTTCCTCATAATATACACATTAGGCTCTGATCTACATCTAATAAAACCTCTAGAGAGAATATAAGAGTCCATTTTAGCATACCATGTCTGAGGTGCTTGCTTGAGTCTGTATAGTGACTTCCTCAACCTGCAAATTAATGATGGATGCTAAACATATCCCTCTGGATGCTCCATATATATATATCCTCATTAAGATATCCATGTAATAATTCATTCTTCACATCCATATGGTGTACCTCCCACTTTCTAGATGTTGCAATAGCTAGAACTAATCGAATGGAATCAGTCTTGACAACCAGTGTAAAAGTATCCTCATAGTCAATGCATTCTACTTGTGAGAAACCTTTAGCTAATAACCGAGATTTATACTTTGTAATGTATCCATCAACATCCCTCTTTTTCTTTAAAATCCACTTAAATCTAACAATCTTCATATTGGAAGGTAGAGGAAAACTACCATGTGATGTTCTCCATCGGGGAATTGTACTCTTCTTTCATAGCTTCATCCCCATGGGGGTTACCTTCAACATCTACATAATATTGAGGGTTTGATACAAGTACCATATAAAAATAAATAGGAAGCAAAGGCTCCATGGAAGTAATATCTTGCAGAGGCTCCACAAACTGAGATATGGTTCTCCGTGGATCGACAGGATCACCCACTAGATCACCTATTGCATGAAGAGTTTCTTGTACCCATCATGTTAGATGATCTAGACATGCAGCTTCTTGTTGTTAATTAGAAATATCAAATATATTGTATTCAGATATCTAATTAAAAATCTGATCGGAAGAAGTCTCATAAATTTCTGCAACTAGTGGCAGTGGAGATGGAGGTGTGGATTTCTCCGGAAGTACATGTGAAGGACCCTCTTTAAAATTAAAACTCCTATGAATGAATAGTATATTTGAATTAGAATATAATAACATGTATCCCTTTGCTCCTTATTGATATCCCAAAAAAAATCACTCACTCTGAGCTTCCATAGCTTTCCTCCTATCGTAAGGGATCCTAAACAATGCATGGGAACCGAAAATTATGAAGTGAGTGACTTCCAGTTTCTTCCCACTCCAAGCCTCATATGGAGTGATTCCCTTGAATTATTTATGAGGAAATCTATTATGAATGTATACTACATAGTTTATAGCTTTAACACATAAATTTGGAGGTAGTGTTCTATCTTGTAACATACAATTGACCATCTATTTCAATGTCCTATTCTTTCTCTTTGCTACCCCATTCTGTTGTGGAATATATGGAACCGTGTGTTGCAAATCTATACATGCTTCTGAATGAATATGGTCAATATCCATATTCACATAGTCTCCTCCATTTTCTATATGAAGCTTCTTAATTCTTTTCCATGTTTGATTCTCAACTAGATGCTTGAAATCTTTATGACACTCAAACACCTCAAATTGTAACTTGAGAAAGTAGACCCATGTATATCTTGAAAAATCGTCAACAAAAGTAATAAAATACTTAGATTTATTGATCGATTGGAGTGGGAAAGGACCTATAATGTCACTATGAACCATCTCTAGAAGTGATGATGCCCTCCATGCTTTGCCTGTGTTGAAATTCTCCTCAAGATGTTTACCTAGTATGCAGCCCTATCAAACTCCCAAGTTCATTAGATAATATTGTATGGAATAATTATTTGCTATGGTATCATGATCGCCTATATTTAAGTAACAATTCTCAACCCAAACATAAGGTCCTTCTTAAATTGCACACTTCTCCTATAGGAGGACATTCAGGATTCTTGGAAACATACCACGGGATCAAGAAGGNGGAAGTACATGTGAAGGACCCTCTTTAAAATTAAAACTCCTATGAATGAATAGTATATTTGAATTAGAATATAATAACATGTATCCCTTTGCTCCTTATTGATATCCCAAAAAAAATCACTCACTCTGAGCTTCCATAGCTTTCCTCCTATCGTAAGGGATCCTAAACAATGCATGGGAACCGAAAATTATGAAGTGAGTGACTTCCAGTTTCTTCCCACTCCAAGCCTCATATGGAGTGATTCCCTTGAATTATTTATGAGGAAATCTATTATGAATGTATACTACATAGTTTATAGCTTTAACACATAAATTTGGAGGTAGTGTTCTATCTTGTAACATACAATTGACCATCTATTTCAATGTCCTATTCTTTCTCTTTGCTACCCCATTCTGTTGTGGAATATATGGAACCGTGTGTTGCAAATCTATACATGCTTCTGAATGAATATGGTCAATATCCATATTCACATAGTCTCCTCCATTTTCTATATGAAGCTTCTTAATTCTTTTCCATGTTTGATTCTCAACTAGATGCTTGAAATCTTTATGACACTCAAACACCTCAAATTGTAACTTGAGAAAGTAGACCCATGTATATCTTGAAAAATCGTCAACAAAAGTAATAAAATACTTAGATTTATTGATCGATTGGAGTGGGAAAGGACCTATAATGTCACTATGAACCATCTCTAGAAGTGATGATGCCCTCCATGCTTTGCCTGTGTTGAAATTCTCCTCAAGATGTTTACCTAGTATGCAGCCCTATCAAACTCCCAAGTTCATTAGATAATATTGTATGGAATAATTATTTGCTATGGTATCATGATCGCCTATATTTAAGTAACAATTCTCAACCCAAACATAAGGTCCTTCTTAAATTGCACACTTCTCCTATAGGAGGACATTCAGGATTCTTGGAAACATACCACGGGATCAAGAAGGTTTTTTCTAGGAAGGTCTTAAAACTGATGTTCAAATGTTTGTTTTTGAATGTTTGGTATTCCAACAAAACAAGGGAGAGAAAATCAATATTCCGGGCCTCCTAAAATCATTAGTTGTACCATGTCAATGTTAGGAATAATTTTCAATGGATTTTATTACAACTTTACCCAAATCCGAAGGAAATACTATCATCATGGTTGTAGTGGATTGAATGACAAAGCATGCACATTTTTTCTCTCCTTCTCATCCTTTTAAAGAAAATACAATAGTTCCCCGGATGGGGTGATACCGGGCAACATGTGCGCACAAGACACAGAGAGGCCAACCGACGAGCTAGTCAACTAGTTGGCGCTCGCAGGTACCAGCACGTCCCATCCCCCTCCAGGCATTTCACCTCGCAATTTAAGTCTCCATGCCACCACCATGCTGAAACTTCACGCCAAGAGCCCATCACATGAGTTGGAGAACTTGCAGGGTGAGAGCATGCATGGAGATATGCACGTCACCTCAGCGGTCACCTCTCCGTCCCGGACCAGGATCCCTCATAGCCGAAATCAGAGGCATTTTCACTCTAACAGCTCCCGACACCTCCCCTCCTCCTCATAGGTTTATGTTGATCTTCAAGCTCTACGCATCCACCCTCCCAACGATGACATCCCTTATGCCATGCCTGAGAGGCAAGTCTAGAAGAGGGGCAACCTGGTACGCAACCAAGGGTAGGAAAATGCCAAATTTGGCCCACCTCTCGGACACTGAAATGCCTTGTGCTGATATCCCTCCAATTTTTTACACTCTTCCTGTCCTACCTCCTTTTTTGGCTCATGCTCCATTAGAGATGAAACTTGAAGCCACTCAAGAACTCTCACCTCTATCAAATGAGTATGGTTGTTGGGTTGAATGGTTCGACGCCTTCGGGAACTCCCTGGGCTATGCACCACCCCCACCCTCTCCTCCTCCACCGAGACAACCTCCTCCCGCCTTCAACCTGTCGCGCTACCTTTCTGAAGCCACCTTCGCCACTCCGACGGATTCCCTATTTCGTCCCCCTTGCCACATCCATGCTAACTAGGAAGAGATTACTCAGGCTTTAAGCGATTTGGCCAAAGGACAACAGGATATCAAAACAACCCTCAGGGATTTGAAAACACAGGATGAAGAACAAAGGAGCAGAGTGGACAAACTGCTACTCTTCCTCCAAGACCTCAGGCAAGCGAGCGCAGAATGAGACAAGGGCAAGCTGAAGAATGCCCAAGTCTTCGCGGGCCCTTCCTATGGTCCAGGTCTTTGAAAAGTTCTCTTTTTCTAGTCTTATACTCCATGTTTTTTCAGTTTGTTAGGAAACAATATAGACAATCAGCTCTACTTAGACAATTAGCTCTGCTTAGATTAAATTTCAGACATCCCAGGGCCCTGTGCAACATAGTAGGTTTTCTCAGCACGGTCACTTATGTTTATTTTTGGACAAGTGGCATCAGTTTTTGGACAAGTGTCATTAATTTTTTGAACCAGGGCCAACAGTGGTTTCCCAGTTGGGTACTGTTGACACCTGGAACAGAAAATCTATAAATTTTTAGAAGGCTCTAATACTATTACTAACTTACAAAAAAAAAAAAAACAATAGTTGCAACATTCATCGAAATTGTTCAAAAGCGACATGGAGTCCCCAAGATTATTTTAAGCGGAAAAGATCAAATTTTCATTAGAAAATTTTGGACTGAATTATTTTCTTGTTTGGGTACTCAATTGGCTCACAACTCATCTTACCATCCTCAATCTGATGGAAAAAATGGGATTGTGAATAAATGTCTAGAAGGATATATTCATTTATTTGCATCTAATAAACATACACGATTGGTAAATTGGTTTCCCTTGGAGGAATGGCGGTACATCACATTTTTCCATACGTCATAAAAAATATCCCCATTTATGGCACTTTATAGATATCATCCTCCATCCATTGCATCACCCTTGAAAGGGAATACAAAGATTCAAGCAGTGGAGGACCACATAGGGAACCAACAAGAGGTTCTCAAGCTACTTAATAACAACTTGGTTATGGCACAAAATAGGATGAAACAACAAGCACATCAACATCGCAGTGAAAGGGAATTTGAAGTGGGGGATTGCATATTTCTGAGGCTACAACCATATAAACAAATGTTCCTCAAGCAACAAAATAAGGACAATAATTTATCACCCAAATATTATGGCCCCTATAAGGTTTTTCAAAGGATTGGAAGTATGGATTACAAATTGTATTTGCCTCCATCTTCAAATGTACATCTAGTCTTCCATGTTTCTTGCTTAAAGAAGATCATCGTCAACAAGATCCTAGTCAAAAATATTGTACCAAAGATTGAAGAAGGGATATCATACTAGAACTAGAAGCAATCCTTGAAACAAGGAATAATTAATTGAGAAATTGATCAATTACATAATACCTCGTCAAATGGAAGAACCTACTAGTGGAAGAGGTGACATGGGAAGATGATTTCTTCTTTCAAAAGTACTTGTGGTTAGTCAAGTCTTGAGGAAAACACTTGTTTGAAGGGAAGGAGCATGTTAAGACCTGGAAAAATACCCATGTTATGTATAAAACCCCTTATTAATCCCCTTATTGAATTATTACATTTCTTGTGTTATATTTGTATGTAGGTTGCCAGAACCCCTTCATTGCACCCTTTCATTATAATTGTACTTGTTTCATCCTATATATATACCAAGGAGACCTACTATAAGTATATTCATATCTCATCTTATACATTCAATATATTGTAAAGGGAGGTTTCCCCCTCGAAGTGGACTATTACTCATTTATTCTTTATCTTTCTCGAGGCATTGGTTCATAATAGAAACTCTCTTGTAATATTTTTCTTTTTGCATTAATAAATTGCCTCAAGTGGTTGCATTGCTTAGGGTCGTGGATGATTCCCCCCAAGGGTTTTACCACATAAAAACATCGGTGTGTTGATATTTGATCTGGTTGTGTGATTATTTACTGAAGGTGTTCGTCCTCTGTTGGAATACCTGTGTTGTCAAACATGGTATCAGAGTGCATTTGAAGACCTGCTCCTATTGTAGATCGAGATCTTGAAGCTGTATTGTCACATCTATGGTTTCTACCATTTTTGTGCATTTATGGGCTAAGAGGACTATTCCATTGTGTCCAAAGCACTTTTTTTAGTTAGTAACACTTTTCGTTTCACTCCAAAAGGTTTTTGTTTTCCCAAGATGAAAGCATTTCGATCAGATCCGAAAGTATAAAGTCTGAATACACCCTTTTAAATTTTTTATTACAGAAATAAAATTTTGGTTTTCTGTTTTTTTTCATGTTTCTACTCTTTCCAGTCTGTTTATTCTCTTTTCCTTGCGCTCTGTGTGATCTTGGAAAATAAAAAATAGAGAAGAAGGTGTTTTCATGTTTGTGTATGTTCTCTGTCGTGCGCTTTGTGTGATCTCGATAAATAAAAAATAGAGGGTAAACTTACATTTTCCGGGTAATATAATCGAGTCCTAACCCTTGTTGTTGTCTAGAAACACTCCAAGACCATCTTCCACAACAACAAAAACAACACCCTCAATCCTCCTTCTTAAGATTATAATGTGTTTTGCACTAGTTCACTTGGTTAAAAGTTGTTTTATTAAGTAAGAGGTCTTGAGTTCAAATCACTTTTTTGTTTTTGTTTTTTTGTTTTTTTAAGTTCATGCATTCATTGTAAAGTGCATTTCACTTGATTGTAAAAGTGAATCAATATTAAATAACTTCAATATTTTATTTTAAGTTATTTGTTTTACATGCAACTTTCATTTATAAAGTAACTTCATTGTAAAAGTGATTCTCACTTGTTCTATAAAAGTGAGTCACTTCATAAGCAACTTATTTGTAAAAGTAAGATTATAGGAAAAGTTATATAAGGAGGAGCATCACCACGTGGACCAACTTCTACTTATCACATGGCTCTTTGGTTACCATTTATGCATTTTTTTTAAAAGGAAATAACTTTCACATCCGAAGCCTGTTTTCAATGTCGATGTTTTTTAAACAACCTATTTTTTCGAGAGATTTCCATACAAATCATAGTTTTTTTCTTTTAAATACATATTAACTTCATATTTTAATATGGATTCTCCCAACTATATTTTTCTTACTAGTACCAACTACTTCTTATGGAAATCCCATATGGAGAATGTACTAAGAAGTAAAGCATTGTATCACATTACCTTGGGAATAGAACAAGCCCCCTATGATTACGAAAAGAAATTCAAATGGGATAGTAAGAATGATGAATCACGTGGATTAATTAGAACGTCCATCTCTCCTAGTTTAAGGTTTCACCTTCAAGGAATTGATGGCTTAGATAAAGCTTGGGAAAATCTTGAAGTTGTGTTTGGTAAACATTACTCGATCCCACAAGTTGAAAAATCAGTTAATGACTTTAGGTCCAAATGATTTTCCTTGCATTGAATATTAATTATCTAAGTTAAAAAAACTTATACTTTTATGTATGAACTATAAACTACATCTACAAGAAGATCAATGCATATAGTTTATTCTTCCTAATCTTGGTAGTGCATATTATGTTTTTGTATCTCCCTTTTATGTCATTAGAGAAGCTCTAGAGAGTGTTTATAAAGAACCCTCTCTTGAGTCCTTTGTGATTCCCTGATTCGAGAACAAGATAATCTTGTGCAACTTGGATTGATTAGCATTGCAGGTACATCCAAAAAATATTTAGTGGTTGAGCATAAAGATAAATCCAAAAATCCCAAGAAGCAACATCCTCGCCATAATAACAAGCAAAACAAGGGTCCCAAACCCTCTCCACTAGCTTCTTCTCCTAATGGTGACAAAGGATTAAAATCCAAAAGTAAGAAGATTGAAAGACATTGCAACTTTTGTGGGAAATATGGTCATGTGGAGTCTAATGTTTAAAAATATGGAATCCTTAGAAACAACAATGAAGAATCACAAAAAGAATATTGATTCTTCTTCTTCGTTTTCTCATGGACATGCACTTCGTGCTTCTAGTTTCTCCTTCAATGCAACTTCTACTTCTTCTTCTTATGAGTGGCTTATTGATTCTAGAGCATCTTATCATAGGGCTAAGGATAAATCCATCTTTTTTTCTCTTAATGAATGTAACACCAAGAAAATATTTGTCGGTGATGATAGATCTCTTAGTGTTGTAGGGTTTGGAATAGTTCAGGTAGATAATGGTCATTTCAATGATGTATTATGTGTTCCAAGTATTTCCTGCAACCTTCTATCAATGTATTAGATCACTCATTCAAGTGAAGGTAAAACGTTAAAATTTTCACCTCACCAAGTTGTAATCAAGTATTTAAAATATCCTAAGCATGTACTCGCAACTGGAATTGATGATGATATTACCAGGTTGTACAATTTTGACCATATTGGGTCATCATATTTTCCATCATTTTTTATTGCTCATAGCGATGACTTGAGAAAAAATTGACATGAGCAGTTTGGTCATCTAAACTATCGCTCATCGCGGCAACTATGTAATCAACAGATGGTGACTAGTGTTCCTCTTGTTTCTTGCATAAATGGTGTTTATGTCAGTTGTGTTCTTGAAAAACATCGTTGGGACAGTTTTAACAAACGTGCCTCTTGGCATGCTCCGGCCCATGTGCATCTTGTTCACAGTGATTTGTGTGGTCCGCTTTCTTCTCCTTCTTTCTCTGGGTACAATTATTTCCTAACTTTCATTGATGAATTCTCTAAATGCACATGGGTTTACTTCTTAAAACTTAAGAGCGAAGTGTTTGACAAGTTTTTGGCCTACAAGGCCCTTGTAGTAAAACAATATGGACATTAATTTCAAAGGTTAAGAACTAATAATGGAGGTGAATATGTGAACAATGAATTTACAAGTTACTGCATTGCACAAGGAATTCAAATGCAACATATTGTTCCATATACACCACAACAAAATGGTGTCGTTGAAAGAAATAATCACACATTAAAAGAAATGGCTAATTGTATGATCCAATCTAAAGGATTAAGTATTCGTTATTGGGCAGAAGCCATTAACTATGCAAATTACATAGTAAATCGCACGCCCAAAAAAGCTCTAAAAAATATAACACTGGAAGAAGCATGGAATAAAATTAATCCATATGTAATCCACTTCAATGTATTTTGGCAATGTAACATGGGCTCACATTCCTGATGAGAAAATGAAATCTTTAAAGCGTAAAAGTGAGCAGTGTATTTTTGTTGGATATACTAAAGACGTCAAAAGTTACATACTTCTTCAACCTCATTCCAATGAGATTATTATTAGAAGAGATGTTAAATTTGATGAAAAACTCTTGGCCTACAAGCCTAATTTGATGTTTGTACCTTCTTCGACCTGTGAGCCATCTTCAGTATTTGTGTTATATTTTGTTCCTACTTTCGTTTCTTCTTCTTCAGATGATGACAGTGAGGATGAAAATCCACCTTCGCCTTCCCACCTTCCTCCAGATGATTCCATTGAACATGAACCTGCACCAACACCACTGCTTCCTAGATGGGTCTGTTCAACATGAGAATTAACTAATGATCTTAATGATAATCGTTTAGATCAGAATCAGACTCATTCAAAGGTCCAACAAGCCTCTTCTATTTTGGCTCAAATTTCAGAGACGCGTGATCCAGAAACATTTGCAGAAGCTTCAGATAATCCATATTGGGACACAACAATGAATGAAGAGTATCACTCTTTAATGGAAAACGATACTTGGGATCTTGTACCTCTTCCGAAAGGAAGAAAACTTGTCAGATATAAATGGGTGTATAGAACTAAGTATGCATCAGATGGAAGTGTTGAAAGACACAAGGCTCCATTAGTTTCCAAAGGATTCTCCCAAGTTGAAGGCATTGAATATAATGAAACATTTTCCCCTGTAGCCAAAATGAATTCCATATGCCTTATTTTATCCCTTGCAGCCTGACATAAATGAGAGGTTCATCAGATGGATGTCAAATCCAACTTTTTTCATGGGGATTTACAAGAATAAATCTACATGGAACAACCTCTTGGCTATGTCCAGAATGACTCCATCCTTCTTTGTCGCCTTAAGAAATCTATTTATGGTCTTAAGAAAGCTCCTCGATCTTGGTATGCCAAAATGGACATATTTCTTATTGATGCAATTCTAACCCCAATGTTTATACCAAGAAAGTATAAATTTGTCTCATAATCCATGTTCTTTATGTTGAGCACCTTATCCTCACTGGTAATGACCCTATGTTTTTAACCCATGTAAAAACTAGACTTAAAAAGAAATTTGAAATGATAGACTTAAGCTATTTTCATTATTTCCTTAGCCTCCATGTATTTCAAACCAAGGAAGGAATATTTCTTTCCCAGTATAAGTATGTTTGTTAGCTTCTTCATTGCTTTCACATGGATGATTCTAATCCAACCCCTTCTCCCTTCTAATCTAGAGTCAAACTTTCCACCACTTGTACTTCCCCTAAAGTTGATGCCACCTTGTATCGTCAGTTAGTTGGTAGCCTCTCATATTTGACTCATACATGTCTTGATATTTCCTTTGTTGTCGGTCTTGTTTCCAGGTATATGAAAATACCCTATGAAAGCCATTGGAAAGCAGCTAAAAGGATACTTCGGTATGTATGGGGTACAATTCAGGGGGGACTCCTTTGTTGGTTGGTTTCACTGATTCATATTGGAACGACAACCCTAA
The DNA here is from genome assembly GCA_009831015.1 of Picea engelmannii. NCBI lineage: Eukaryota > Viridiplantae > Streptophyta > Pinopsida > Pinales > Pinaceae > Picea > Picea engelmannii. Next base: position 21,978 of record ML825389.1, on the reverse strand, counting down.
GGATTGGAATTCTACTGCAGGTTATGTTTTCATCACCTATCATGTGGGCCCATTGTTGATTCTTTTAATGGAAGCATGATTAGATTTCGCAAAGTATTGTGAAATTGTATTTTTTCTCCATTTAACTTCACCTTTACTCTCACGATTAAAGTTTCTCCATTGAATTTCTTTGATATACTTGATTGAGTTTTTTTGAAAAAAGAAAAGGGGGTCCTTTCCTAAGAAAATCATACATATATTGCTTGCATAACATGAATATTGACTCGGTTTTTAAGTTCTGCAATTTGAAAACAAGATGCAAACAAGTGAAAACAATATGCAAGTGGAAAATACATATAAGTTTGGAAAATAAATTGTATTGCAATGTCTATTGTGTTTGGCACATTTCTTTATAAGTCATTTGATAAAAAATTGGTGGATCCAAAACATGGTCAAATGATATGTGTTATATTATGGTATGTGAAAATGATATAAGGTTCATTCTATATATTGAAACTTCATATAGAAAAATTTCATTGAACGCACTAACATTTATATCAATGGGAGACAATGGCTTTATTAACATAATCCATGGTCGGTGGAAACGTTTAGAGTGGATATATATGCTAAGGTTTGGAACCCAATTCATTTTCTTTGTAAACCCTCATTCTGATCGTCTGACACCTGTGTGATTACTCCACTTAAAGTTTAGGCCTGTGTTAATGGGTATCATGGTGGATCCGACCTACGTACCTCACATTTAAATAGGTTGGTGAAGGATCAATGGTGGTTGTGTGGTGTTGTATTCTATACACACCACATCATTTTCCATATGGCAATGGATTCCAACTCAATTTTTCCACCATCCCACTTCACATGCCTCAATAGCTCCTTGTCGATTATGAGTTTAATGTCAGTGATTTGCTTCATCTCATAGTCATTCTTATGGTTGGTTTTGTTTGGCTTGAGGGATCTACTCAATCCACAAAGCCAAAATAGTATGGTGGATGATGGCCTGTATTACCTTCGACCTAGTGATGGATTCAATCGTCCATCGACTTGGAGAATGTGATTATGGCTCAACTCTTTCATACACATGGTAAGCACTCTGATACGCCATGGTTAATTGTTCACTATGTATATGGTTTGGTTTAATTTGAGTTTCTTAGCCATCTATCCCCATACCTAACACCTCTCTCAGTTTCCTCCTACCTTTTCACTACCCTAATCTTTCAACTGTCAAAAGACTTATATTATCATTCTACTATTCGTATGGATTATTGGATAAAATGTATGGTTGTATTATGAGCAAAGGTCGAGTTGTTTTTACCATAGATTGTCCCTGGGTCAAGTCATTCGACCATACTCTAGTAAGTTTTTCCCCTCGAACTCATATTTATCCACATAATGTTTTGTGAGAAGTTTGTAGATGAATTCGTGGAATAATATATGCATTCAACCTTTCCATATATCCTGAAGTTTGTGTTTGTATTTTTTTTTAAATCTATCTTCAATTTCGCAAGAATAATTACATGCCCATATATATATTCAGCTCTATATGTTGATAAATGGGTGCTCGAATTGTTTAACTCCATTTGTGTAATGCATACAAAAGACACTCGAAGAAGATTACCAGTGTTGAGTTTTGTTTTCAAAAAGTAATAGATGGTTGTATGAAGAATGTGTTGGGAAACATGCACCCTAGTTGAAATGAAATGTATCATTGTATCACATACTCTGAACCAATATGGATTTCATGGACTACATACATTTTCTTTTAAAAAATGTTGAGCCGCTTCCCTCACTATGTTATCCCAATATCCTTACCCGTTGGCTATGAAAATTTGGTTTTATTAAATGCATTTGATGTCTGTGTTCAATTGTAAAGAGAGATGAGTTGTTGAAGTATCACTTGCTTTCCTTTGGTTATTAGATTTAATTTGATTCATGGTTCTAGTTCGTGACATATAGGCAATCTTTTCAACAATGGATAATGTTTTTTATTGTTATATTTATATATGTGAAGGGATTCCCAACTACCAAGTCCAATGAACATAATTATGAAATGGGTTTATGTCTGGCCCGAGTTTTCATATTGAAACTAATGTTTGACTAATTAATTTAATCTTCTTACAGTTTTTGAAAAATACAATGAATATGTATATTTGGATTGTTGAAGAAGTTTTTAAAGTTTTTATAAACAGTGTAGTGTGAAGAGATAGTCTACATACTCATTTTGATTTTGTATATGAGAAATGATGTTACACTTATGGATATAATGGTTATAAAGTATGGTATATGTTACATGCTTGTCATTGGTTATTTTGTTGCATGTGCATAATGGTGAATATTTGAAAATGGTCTTGAAAATCACAAGGTGTTTTGGAATCTGTTCTTCCATGATGAGTTTTATGGACAAGGGAGGCCCCCCTTTTGACTTTTTTTTGAATGCTATATTCCAAAACTTAGTTCAATTTTATATTTTCTTGTGCCTCTTCCCGAGTTGCTTGAGGTTATAAAATAGACCGTGGTCTATCCTTATGACCATGTATTGATAGTTAGTTAACATTTTGTGTTGATACAAATGTTGAAAGTTGCTAACCACCCTGGTGGAAAATTATATAAAGACTCAAGCCTCAGAAAGCAGGGGATCATATTATACACTTTCTATGGTATGCATGAAGTAATTTTCTTGATTTTAAATACATTCCTTTCATCTTTGCACTAGAATACTAGGGTCTAATATTTTTGTTGATAGCATGAGTTATTTTTTAAACAAAAAAATGGGAGGTCAAGTTCTGATCTTTTTGCTTGTGTAAGATATATTTTACTGTTTGGTCACTGAAGAAAAAGTCTTTTTTATGTTTCCACCATTAACTTGTCTAATTGGTTCTTGGTTGCAAAGACTAATACCAACATCTAGAAATATTCACAGAAGCATGTTGCAGCTTTATCAGTCCAAAATATTTTGTTTGTCATTTACATAGTAGCCAAGCAATTTTTTAAATGCTCGCTATCTATTCAAGAACGTGTTTCTAGTCCGGAATTTTGTAGAAGAATGAAAGAGCTTTAAGATTGTTGTTAAAATGTATCAACAAATAAGTATTTAATAAAGAATATTGATTTTCCCATATTCATATTTTTTTTTCAAGTCTCATTTTCTTCTACTCATCTGAATGTTATTCTCTTTTAATTTCATATTTCATATTTCTTTCTTTTTTGATATGAACTTCGATTTTTGTTCTGGTTTAGTGTCATATGTTGGTATATTCATTTGATTTAATCATTGTTTCTATTGAAATATATTGCATAAACATTAAGAGTTGCAAGAGAATATATTTATATGTTTGTATTATGTTAGTAGGTTTACATATATGTGATGTTATGTTTGTAATATGTTTATAAAATATATTGTATACATATTCTGTAATTTTGGTTTCTAAGTTATCTCGCCAAACATATCATGAAGGTAGAGATTGTCTTAAGTTCAAGGCTATAAAATAATGGTGATCATTCTCGCTTCCTTTTGGTTTAGCCTACCAAGAGGTCGAAAGGTTGACTTTAGGAACATTCATTTCTTCTTCAGAAAGAACAGACTATTGTTCTTTCTTTAGCAAAAGTAGAGTACTAAGCAATAATCAATGCAATTCAAGAAGCCTTGTGGCTTCAACAGATCCTTTCGTAGTTTGGATTCCAGTAGCAGCATTCAGCCACCCTCCTTCCTTCGATCTATGTTAGGAGTTCAAGAAGTTGTCATTAAGTGGGGATAGGCTCTAATGCCTCCTTCCTTCTCCTATTGTGTTGCCTTTGTGAATCCTTCAATCCTGTCCCAAGTTGTTCTTAAGGGGGGTGGTTAGGAAATTTAGACACTTAGGAGTTAGTTAATATATACTTGGTATAATGTGTTGTTAGGTTAAAGTGTGTTTCTTTAGTATAGATTTGTAATCTGACTATCACGATATTTTCCCAACATAGAGTGATCTGATAGTTCATATTCTCCCCGATCTTAACGGCTACATTGATCTATGGCTTAACACCCAATTGGTCCATGATCTTTATTTAAAAAGCATGGAGTGTCATTTGTCGATGATCGATTGTGAGAAACGGTCTTGTAATATTTTTATTTTGCATTAATAAATTGCCTCAAATGGATGCATTGGATGGGGCCGTGGACATTTCCCCACGGGGGTTTGTTATCAAGGTATTTGTATGTGTGCAAAGCCTCCACAAGATACCTATATGTGTAACAATTAGAAGTTTCTACCATTGTCACCTAAGTAGAGACTTCCCTCATTTTGGTGATGGAAGGAGGTCCAACACAAGGGAGGCTTCCCCAATGACCTCAAGAGATCAAGTAGCAAGATTGGCCAAGCCTATAGCCCCTTATCTTGGTCACTTAGATGTTAGGTCTAGGGAAATTTAAATAGGAAAATGAGGTAATATTTTCACTTGTACGAGACAATAAACAATCCAAAGCATAATATAGACATTACCGAGTTATATAGCTCATTAATGACCTCTAGACACTAGATAATAAATAAAACCAATTGTAGTTGTAAATTTACAGAAGTAAGACAATGTATAGCAGAAATCAATGTTTTGTAACAAAAATAGGTAAAAGAACCTAGAAATACAACTATATGGTCAAGAAGAATGAGGTTTCAACCCTAAGGTGCAAATCCTTTTGAGCCTTAGGATTAAAATATTCAATAAAGATATTTCTAGGGGGAAAATCCTCTTGGGCCCTAGATGTCATCTTTCCTCTTCTTGATAATCTAGGTCAAGGATAAAAAATGACTCAGATACAAAATCTAAGGTGAAAATCTTATTGGGCCTTAGGCCTTTAAATCCTAGTAAGAGATAAGGTCTCTTAATGCTTTCACCAAACTTGAACAAACAAAAGTATTAAAGGTGAGAAAGACTTATGTCTCCTTACTAGGGTTTTACTATAACAAAGTAACATGTTATAAGATAGAAATTATCAATTATATCATGAGAAATTTTATCAACTTAAAGAAAATTACTCACTTATCCAATTCGTTATACCAAGAGAAACCGTAGTTGCAACAAGATATCATCAAAGAAATAAAATCATCCACAACAATCCTTCTCCAAAAGATGTGCACTAGATCCAAGAAGCCAAAGAGAGTGTAGCAATTTTTTTTAGAGCTCTCACTCACAAGCGTGAGGTAGGAAGTCATTATAAAAAATGAATCCAAGTGCTTCCTCTATAAATATGGGGTAACCAATTACTAATTTTTTCACATAATAAAGTAAAATGTCAATGATCCATGTTAAAAGTGGGGTTGACCCCTCAAAATATCCTATACAATAACAAAATAATGCAAAATGGCCATCATAAATACACATGTGTGGTGACATCAAGCCCCCTATAGGTGAAGTAGGGCCTCCCAAGGCCATGTTTCATCATCCAATGTGCAAGCAAGGTGGGAAAATTCCATACCACCTCAAATCATCATGTGTTGTCCATCCATCAAACCCCTAGCACATGATGTCATCATCAAGCCCAACATCTAAGGTGAAGAATGTAGCATCCAAGGTGGAGAACGGATGCATATCATATCTACATGTTATCCAAGATGAACCAAGTACAATGTCCTCCATCAAGTGGTTGGGTAAAGTGTGGTTGCATTGTCCAAAGTATGGGCTTCATGCCCATAAGTGTTCCATCACGACCATATCTGTCAATATAAATCCCATCTATCCATTGTCCAAGGTCCATAAGATGTGAGAGCCTGTATCTGAATGTGTCAATCCATCCAATGGCTCAATGCTCTGCATCACATGTGCCATATCCTATGATAAAGGTACAACATCTTGGGTGAAATCCTAGGGCATCCTTCAAAGTACTGTGTCATGTGCATCCAAATCAAAACAAAGTATGAAATCAAGTAAATCCAATGTTCATAAGTTATACTAGTCCTTAGATCATACAAAGTAAGTTGTTACTTAAGATACAAGCCACATAAATAGTTCAGATTAAATATCCCCTTCAAATTTCACATTAGCTCAAGATTTTATGTAAGTTGGAAAGTTTGAATATGGGAGGACCTTCATCAGACCCTATTAGGTGTGCCAACCAAAATAGTGAAATAAAATACCCAAGTAGAGGGATATGTCCCTGGGGAAGCATGAAATAAAAGAACA
>ML825389.1:0-15731 GCA_009831015.1 Picea engelmannii | reverse complement strand
TTTTTCGTGATTAGATCGAGTACCACCCTTGGAGGTTTGTGTTTGGAAATATTCCTAACACCCTCATATGAAAATTTGAATTGATGTAAGACTTGGAATGTAAGAATTTCTTTATCCTCAAAGATCATGGAGCTTAAAGCCAACTATACTTCCCAAGAAACTACATAGGTGAGATATTTATGATCCTTTGTTGTCTTGTCCTCCCACAATTATTTAAAGAATTATTCAATAAAGTTACCATGCCAAAAACCCTTACCTCTAGTAATAGTTTTTGTGTCTCCCCACACCATTCTGGTGAAAGGAAAATGAACCAAGATATGATCAATAGTCTCTTCTACATATTTGCACAAGGCACATTTGCCTAGGCCTTGCCAAGAAATTCTTTGTGAATTGTCCCAAGTTAAAATATTTTTTCTTAGGGATAACCAAAGGAAAAAAATTGTTTTGATCTAAGCTTTAATTTTCCACAAGATTTTATGCCACTAAGTTGGTTCCCCTGGCAATTCTTTATAAAATAGTGCTTTGTACCCAATCTTTGTTGTGTAGCTTCCTATACTTGGGTTTTTGGACCAAATTGTGACATCTTCCTCTTCTTTGACTATTATTGAGCTTAATTGTAACACCCCATTTTTTATCCTTGTATTTACAATGTATATTTGTGTATATGATGAATGGTTGAGAGCCAAATGATGTAAAAATGTAAATATTGTGCATTAATAATAAAAACACATCATTGACTACAGACAGAGAAGGACAAGAACATGGGAGACCATGATTCCATGAGAGAGTAATGAAAGGGGGCTCACCAAATCATGGGGGGATAAAGTAAATAATAATATTTTATTTTTTATCCCAAAGATTTTATCTCAATTTATCCCAAGTCCTTTATTTTATATTTTTATCATTTATGGCCTTGGGAGTAATTGCCAAGTGGCAAGTTGTAAACATGTAAATATAACCTTCACCTTTTGCTTGTTGGGGAATATTTTTCCATTCATTATTTTCTTGAGGTTGCTTGAGAGCCTAGGTTGTAGAACTATTACATGTAATAGAATGAGTAGGGTCATTATGAATTATGTGTGGAAATTATGCCCATGTGCATAAGGAATTATTGCCATCCATCATAGCTGAGAATTCACGAAGTCTCCAGTGAATATATTTCCTGTCCAACCTGTGCTAAATCCATGGAGGTAAGTGTGATAGCTTGAGGGACTATGTGGTAAAGAAGAGGATCCCATTCCTTGGGTTGTGCAGATTGAGGGGACATATAATAGGTGGATTATAATTGTTGTAGGAGTTATCATACTGTGAATGTTGAGAAATTGGGTTGTGTGAGAGGAATAGAGCCATCCATAGGAAAATTCATCCTTGTGGACTCATAGCCTAAACTCATAAATATCCATATTGTAGAAAGAGTATGAGCAATAGAAATCCTATGGTTGGATGGAATGTCCTTTGCTTGCAACCAATGATGTTTAATTCCAAAAAATAAATTTTTATGGCTTATTTCTTGTTATGATGAATTTCAATTATATTCATGTTATTCTTTGATGGTTGTTATGTTTACATGAGAATTATATTCATTTTTAACATTGAATGTTTATTATATATTTGCATAAGCCTATTTATCGTGTGCATTCATAAATTCATAGCAAGGTAATGAGGAAATTGGTATCAAGTTTCAAAAAAAATGGAAAATTTGTGAAATTCAAAAGTACCCCATATCTTTAATGGTCGATAGAGGGCACTAGGAATGTTACAAAGTGGTATTAGAAAAATGTTATGGCAATAGGACTATATGGGTCAAAAAACAAAGTTAGTACAATAAATGATTTCACTTTGCATACCATATGTTTGATAAAATACTTGTGTGAAATTTTTGAAATTGGAGGAAACTTCTCAATTTGGAATGAAATCCAGAGGTTAGTGTGCACATTAGTGTTGAATTTAGCTAGTACAGGGTCGAATTCAGCCAGGGAAGCCAAGCCTAGAGAATTCAGGGGGGCTCTATGGAAGAAATTAACAAAACAAATTTTGTGAAATTGGTGAAAAAATCTAGTTCCGATGACTAATAGAAAAATGGTGTGGACCATACTAGTAACAAAAATGTTATCGTGCAATTTGTACTTGTCCAAATCCTAAGAGAAGTATAGGAAATTGGCCTTACAAACATGATAACCTATCATTGTCACCTTAATAGGAGATCCCCACGTTTTAGGGATAGATGAGGTCTACCCCAGGAGAGGCATCTCCGGTAACCTAAAGGGTCGGGAAGCTAAGGTTATGGTCAAGTTTATCCCCCCTCTCACTGGTTACCCAAGTCACAAGGTCAACGTCTAAGGATTCAAGGAAAATGAAGAGTATTTTGCATACCTTCCTGGAACAAGAACAATACAGCATATATATAGTAATTCCAAGTACAAATATGATATTAAAGCCTCAAAAGACGATAGACAATGTGAACATGAGCTAGCTGATATAAAATTGCAGCAAAGTAAAATTTTACAACATAAATTAACGATTTGTAACAGCTATAGTAAAAACACTTCATAAATGCTTGAAAAGAAAGTGAAAAATCAACATTTACTATGTAGAATGATTACTAATTGTCACAAGCAAGTTCTAATGTGTTTAGCTAGCATTTAAAGTCATTTATGTAGAAAATTTGTTGCAGTTAGTATGGCCGTAACAAAGTTTTGTATCAGCATGAAGTAGATTAGAAAAATGAGCTAAGCTAGGGTTAGTAAAGGTTAGTACAAGCTTGAGAGAGTAAAGTTTAAGTGTTTGATCAATCCTTAAACAAGAGAGAAGAAAGAGATTAGTGCCTTTATGGCTTATAGAGTCAATTATATCAACACAATAACTTGGAGAAAACAAATGATTATACTTGTCAAAGGACCAAGAGATGAATGCTACAGGTGTTGGCACTTCAAGGCCTCAAGCATTCAAGTTTTTGAAGAAGGATTCCACTTGGGTGTAGCACCTTAAGGCCCTAGTGTAACCTTCTCTCCTTGAACTATTGAAATATATTTTATGCAACAAGAACTAAACAAAGCTTCTAAAGTGCTAGCAGTTTTAGGTATTTAGTGTTGATATTATGGTAGCTACGGGAGGTATTTACCTCCCCGTGTAAACCTGACGAGAATAGAATACTTCAGGAAGCAAGAAGAAACCCTAATGAGTTGGCTAATAACCCTAGAAGACATGTTGGCTCAAGAATATAACTTGTATTAGGTTATTAGCTTCCAAGAGAAGAAGTCAACCAGAAGAAATAATATATACTGAACGGACAGATACCCAGAATGAGAAGTCGGCCCAGGCAGTTAGCCAGAATTACTATAAATACAGGAGGCCAGTCTTCATTCTGGCAGGCAGTCTCAGAATTGCAGAGCAACACTTGTGCACACTGCAGTGCCCAGTTTTGTGCGCAGGTTTGGAGGAGAGATGCCATTGCAGCTGTTGTACCTAGCAGATCATGTTTGGCTTGGACTATCTCTTGGTTAGGGTTTGGACTATATGATCAGCTCTTGTTGGTGCGTTATCCTTAGGGAAAGGTGTGCTACCCTTTGTTTGTCTATCTAGCCTAGGGTTTGCTTCCGGAGTGATTCTTTGTCAAGGTTAAGGTGCTCGGAGGGTGGCTTCGGCCTATGGTTGGGTGACAATAGCAATATTGTCAATGGTAAAATGAGCACATCCATTATATTCTAACAGGTTATGGGCCCACACCTCCTTCATTCAGTCTAACCGCTGGAAGGAAACATAGCCATAAGGATATTAAGGTCGTCGAAGAACTTCTATTGGGGTCCAGGTATGAACGATTTATTCACCCTTTTTCCTACATTAATTTATCAATCTGGGTCTGTATTCTTTCAAGGAAATGCACAAGGTATATGCAGGGGCAAGAGCACAATCCGTTATGGCCAAGGGTTCACGATTAAGATTCAAACCATTGCTGTGAAACTAGATTAATTACAACTTCCAAAAAGCAATCATAAGAATTAAAACACTGTAACAACAAGCATAACTAATAAATAATACACATAGAAAGACAGAACACCTGATCAGAAGAGCGGGCCTAGCTCTCTGATCAGGGTTGCGTTAGTCACAATGAAGATTAAAATGACAGAATAGATGATACTTTATTAATCTGAAAAGGGGTATTACAATATCGATGGGGGCGTCCCCAACTACAGGAATAAACTGTCTTTTATACATGGAGAGGGAGAACAACCTCTTTCCCCAAAACATGGTAACTGTATCCCCAGAAATATACATTAGTTGGAACGACACTAATACCAGATAGACAAGATCAACGAGATGCCCAAGAATGGTTTAGGGATCTGCGACTCCAGCTTTGCGGCCTCCTTATGGCTTGGTTGTTGCTGTGAATAGCGAATCTTCTACGAGATACTGAAGCCTTGGTTCCTGTTCTCCAGAAGCTGCGGTCAAACATTCATTTTAGTGCCATGAATAGGCAAAACTCTACGAATTTATTTCATTAATAAAATATTCCAATAGACAAGGCAGGGGTATTTACCTTACAGGTTTAGCATAGTAAACATAGGTAAATAAGTGCAAAAAGGTCAAAAAGGGTAATGGAAATGTAGTAGAAAGATAACCAGATTTGGTGCCCAACATCTCCCCCCAACTAGCCTTCTGCATGCCCCCATGCAGTTTGTCACCTCCGCAGGTCTGGATTTCGTAGACTGTTGGCTTCCTGAAAATGGGCGAGATCATATTCTTCGGCCATCTCTGTCCTTGGAACTTTGAAACCATCTGAAAGGAGGACTTCTATACACCAATCTTCCGAAACATTATACGCTGAAGTGCAATTTTCTATTGGCAACCAAATAGTGGGAAACTGAAACCGAATTCCCATCCACTAGACCCCACATGTTCGGACACATGCCACATATCTGGGCACTCTGGGGAGCACTTGTGCAAAATTTGGTGCCCCAAAAGGTTCTTTATTCTGAACAGTTGTAGGTGACATCATCCATCTTTTCTGACAGCAATCAAGGGCCTTATCTTGAAATGTGACTAATTGTTTGACACAAAGATCAAGGCACCAATTTTGTGTCCTCAGCATTCTGTCTCTATTCCCCTCAATTCCCAAAAAGGTGTTGTGTTTAGTGAACATGGTGACTGACCTCTCATGTTCTCCTCTTACTATAAATGGCTTTGTAACCTGATTAGATTCAAATGTGTTAAAAGCCTTCTGCTAGTTGATCTGGTTGAAAGTGTAAGAGGTGAGGACCCTTAAATGAATGTTTCCCACATATGGGACTGGGTTGAATTCTCTGTCCAAGCACAACAGATACCCATGCAGGTAGAATTCACACATCAAACGTTGAATTGGCACGTCATGGTGCCTCATTATTCGAAGGAATTGTACACCATCTTCTATTTTATAACTAATCTCATTTTTTATGCTCTCCATGCAGAATAAAAGAAAACATTCATGTAAGAATAAAGAATAACAAGAAGCAGGGGGCGACATGCCATCACCTCTTGCGCCAAATTAAACATCTGCTCCTTATCAATTTTCAACTCCGCCTCTTGCTTTTCCAACTACTCCATCTTGAGCTACTACTTTGCATGCCTTATTTAATTCTCGATAATCCATGCATATCCGCCATTTACCATTTTTCTTGGGGACCATTACTAATGGGGAGACCCATTGGCTATCTGAGATGGGGTAAATAAAACCTACATCTAGTAATTTCTGAAGTTCTTCTTTCACAACATTTTTCAATGCGGAGTTCATCCTTCTCTAAGGTTGTCTCACAGGACGACAATCCTCCTTAATGTATATATGATGGGTACATGAATTAGCAGGAATCCCCTTCATATCTGTATAATCCCAGGTGAAGGGTTCTTTGTGTTTCCGAAGGACATCCATGAGTTGCTTCTTCTGGGATTCTAACAGGGTTGGATTAATATTCAGGGTTTTTCCTGGTTCTAGTTCCACTGGGACACATTCACTAGGTGCATCAATAGGTAGCTCCTCTGATCCTTCTGTTATTTCAATTGTTTCCTGAGTCTCACAGCTTAGGATAGATTCTAGGAATTGTTGATTTGTTTCGGAAATGGAGCAAGGATCATCCATAAAGGAAGTGATTACATCATCTTCCGATTCCATTTTCAACTGAAGGGCTTGTCCAATAGTGAGGACTAGTCTCAATTCCTCATTTTCCGTTTCGGGCTCTTTCCTAGATAAAATTTTCTTGCCTCCTGCTGGTTTTATGGATGGGTTTGGTTCTGCAAGTGGGTATAACACTAAGTTCTTAATGTTGTGCCCATTTGAAATAACCATGTGCCCTGATCGACACCCAATGTAAGTGTCTGCAGTAGCCAGCCATGGTCTACCCAAAATCAAAGGATGGCAGCCCACCGAAGATTGCGTCCATAAGACTAGGAAATCTATGGGATAGTGCCATGAATCAACTGAAATTGTTACATCTTCCAACTTTCCTACATGTTTGACTGTAGATTGGTCTGCCAATTCCAATACTATAGGTGTATGTTTCAAGTTACGAAGACCTAATGCATGCATGGTTTCAGTGGTGATAACGTTGATGGCAACACCTAGGTCTACCAGCACATTCGGAATCTGTACCCCATTAATTTATACTGTCAGAATTGGGTTCCCTGGATCTCCATACTTTTCAGGCATTGACTTTCCCGTCATGGAATCTGATAATTTTCCCATAACATGAATGGTAAGGGGGTATTTGGATTTCTTTGCAGGTTTCTTTGAACAGTATTCCCTAAGAGTCTTTACATATATTGGCATGTCCTTCATAGCTTGTAACAAGGGAATTTTAATAAATAAGTTATGCAATTCACCTAATAAATCAAATTCAGCTCGAGGGCTTGATTTACTCAAAGTTAGTCTCTTTGGGTAAGGTGGTTCAGATTGATGTTGTTTTACAGGAGGTGCCTGCTTTCTATCAGTTTGTTTTGGCTCTTTATTAATTTGTTCTGATTCCTTACCTTCACTATCGAGTTGTTCAATGGTAACTGGAGGAGGTTGAACATTAACTTTCTACCCTGATCATAGATTCATTTCATACAACTCTGCAGTGGAAATGCTATATGAAGGTAGATTAAGAATGTCATCTTGATGAGCTCCCTTACTATTAGGATTCAGATTGGGTTGGATTGGGAGTTGAGGACGGGCAGGTTGATTACCCGGAGGCACATTAGAGGGTAGTTGGAGTTGTTGTTGTGGCATTGGCTGAGGAAACTTCCCAAGAGGGGATCCTCGCCAAGTTGGAGCGCATGGTGAGCTCGAACTGGCTTGAGGGTTCCACTGCTGCCAAGGTGGAAACTGGTATTGTGGCCACATGGAAGGATAGGGCATGGACTGAGAATTCATATTAGAAGTATTGAAATACTAAGATGGATCTGAGTACATACCTTGATTTCCCATCGGTGGTCGAGGTTTCCATGGCTTTCTAGACCCCATGAGGTACAGTTGCTCCATATCTTTCCCCGTTCCTTGAAATGATGCTTTCAAGCCTGGCAGGGAGGGGCATGAGCTTGTTGCATGATTTAGCTCGCAGATTGCACATTCCTCTATGGATTTTAGTGGACATTCCCTCTCTGGATGTTTCTTCCTACACATTGGGCAGAATATCGCCATGGTCCTGTCCAATTCCAGTTGCTTCTGTTTTACTTGTAGGGTATCCATCTATGCCAACAGGGTGCTGAGGATATCTGTCCTCAAATTGTTTAGCATGTTTCCGATTTATGCTTTCGTAACACCTCCGCCAGACCCTTTTGCTGAGCGAATCCCTTGTCTGTTTCTTGCAAGCCCCCTCGATCACTGAATGCATAATTCGCAGATACCTTCGAAGCTTTCCTTAGAGATGTCTCCCTTTCCCACAATGTTCAATAGTTCCATCGAGTCCTCACGGAAAGATCGGAGGAGGATAATTTTTAAAATTTCCTTATCCAGGTCAGAGTGACCTGACCTCTGTAAGGTGTACTTGAATCATTCCACACAATCTTCCAAACTCTCGTCTTCCTTTTGTGGGAACTTGAAAAGTTCCTCCTTAATGTTCCGGGATTTACAGTAATCCTGATATTTTTCCAGAAAAGTTGTCCTCATATCATCCCATGTGGAAATAGAGCTTCCTCCAAGGCCCATGAACCATCACAGAGCCGTTCCTTTTAATGTAGAAGGAAAAAATTTTAACTTTTGGGCCTCCGTCGTGTAGTCATACCCCCGACACACTATGTCAAACTCGAATAGAAATGTGACGGGATCTTCTGAAACAAGCCCATGAAAGTTTGGTAAGGCTGCTAATGGAATAGGCTTTGTGGGCACAACAACTCCCAGATCCCCGATTGGAAACTCGATAGTGGAGGTTGTGGGAGCCATAAATATCTTCCAATAACTGCTAGGTATTTCACCATGCTCTGTAGAAGATGGTTGAGGCTTCCTTACCACTCAGATCCGAGTTACTTTAGCATCACTTCCCCGGTCCCTTGGTGATGCAAATACTCCTTCGATCCCTTCTCCTGTGAAATGATGACTTGATCCCTCGGCTACAACCTCCTCTCTCTTACTGGAGTGGTCTGACTCTGTCGAGGTTCTGCTTGCGACCTCTTCTCCCTCTATTACCAGCATAATATTTCCCTGGTCAGGTATACTACTAGATGTTTCTTCAACTGCTGGAGGGACTCTTCTTATTTCTTGTACATATCTTGATTGCATAGTCTCTGTACATATCTTGTATATCTATCTCTTAGAAGATAATATGTTCCAAGAAGAACTATACTTATGGAAGAACAACAAGATAAGGATTGCTATCATTATACAAGTCAGATAATACACATGAAAGGATGAAATACATCAAACAAATCATGTGGAAGCTATTACAAGATAAGTCGAAATCAAAATCAATCATGAAGAGACTTAGAAGACAGAAAGAAGTCAACAATAAAGAGAAAATTGGAGAAAGACTTATGAAATTTTATAGAAGAAAAATTAGATGGAAGTGTGGACTCTGTTAGACGGAGGGAGCCAATTATATATTGTAGAAGACAATAAGGATGCAGACAGAAGCGTGGACTCTGTTAGACAGAGGGAGCCGATTATATGCACTTATACATGAAGCAAGGATTAGGAGGGATTTAATCCTATGATCCATTGAAGATGATGAAATATATATCCAAGGTAGCAACCATGAAAGACAGTACGTGTTCAATTCAACCTCAGAAGAAGTCTTATTCGAAGAGAAGCCTTAAAGTATCCCCGGTTTTCCATCCACATCCATGATTCTATAATGAAAGGAAGAAGTGGAATCTTTAGGGCATGAAATCTATAAGAAACTCCATGGACCCAAGAGCTAAATAAAACATCAGGAAGAACATGAAGATTCCAAGAAAGAAAGAGAAGCCAGAACAACCAGTCACTGTATTAAGAATCACAAGATTACCAACCTGATATGAACTCACTAAAAGACTTCAAGTAGAGGAACTAAAAGTTGTGATGAAGAACAGTGTATATATGCAAGCATTGCAAGATCCATAACTAGAGGTTCTCCCAGATGGAGGGAAAATACCATGACGATTGCTTGTTCCAGTAAGCCAGACATACCTCTACATGAGTCCTTATATCATTCGCAATATCCATGGGTTGGAGTTCTACATTAGCTGAATGCAAAGAATGTTCTCCAGAGAAATTGAACAAAGTTCATATGAAGAGCAATCTCAAAACTTTGAGGCATACCAGAAAGAGACCCTTGTATGCAGATGGAAGAAGATAACTTGGTGGAGAACCTCCAATACATAGCAGAAGTGTGGTGAAGATTTTCTATAAAAGAGATATTGTATCCAGATGATTACTCAGAAGATCAGATCTCATGATGACAGAAGAAGTGCCACATGGATACGTTCCAGTTTTCCAACAATGATATACTTTATTGATCAGAGCTACATGAAGCCTTCAAAGAAGACCAGTGTTCTAGACTGAAGTACATCTTAAATCAAGCATTACATTATCTGTGATGAAGTCTAGAAAGGAGAAAGTGGTTCTCCAATACATATCTCCACAGATGAGCAGATAAAAAGACATTTTGATAAAGCTTCTATTCAAGATGAAAGAGTTTGTGTACTCAAGATGGAGCTCATGGAGACGAATTCCTTATTGAAAAAGGAAGAGATGACTCCCAGGTTAGGAGAGAGAACTGATGTATTATTTATTGATGGATATGATGAGCAGATTCTTTCCAGTTCGGAAAGTGGATTGAGATTTCTAACGGATAGACATTTTCCAGTTCGAAAAATGGTCCAGATTGTTGATGTACCATATATGGAGACTTCCCATTGTGGTTAACATGGGGAGTGGTCTAGGGAAGTCTCTCTTCTTGAGGGTTACTCAAGAATATTGTCCCGCCTCACCGGAAAATGATTTCTCATTGTGGTTAACACGAGGAATGGTCTGTTTTGGAGGTTGGTGCAGGAAAAACATTTCCTCTTGTGGTTAACATGGGAAATGGTCCGGACAATCATTCCTTAGAGTGGATTCATTCTCTCCAGGTTGCACTTTGTTTAGTGTCGGAGGAATGGCCCAGGGTGGGGAATGGTCTAGGTTCAACAATTAGGGACAAACATTCCTTAGGGCAGACTCATTCTCTCCAAGTTACACTTTGTCTAGTGTCAAAATAATGTCCCAGGGTGGGGAATGGTCCAGGCTCATAAATTAGGATAGTTATTCTTCCTTGCTTGAGAAGAATAGTCCAGATAGATGATCATTGATGTCTTACCTTTTTTAGGGTAGATGCTCTTCCAAGATCTCACAGATGTGAGTGGAAGAATGGCCCATTCGATTCAGTTTATATCATAACATTGTTTCTGTGCAGGTTGATATCAGATGATTGTTATGAAGATTGTATGACAGTAGATGTATACTACTGTAGTGGATGTGTTCCACTGTTTGTGACTATACGTCACTGATCAAGTACCTGTGTGCTACTTGGTGTGGTAGTGTACCACTGGATTGTAGTTGTGTACTACTATGGATAGACATAGTTGTGTTATATTGAATGATATTATTCTGATTGCCTTGAAGACTATCAGTAGTGTTGAAAATGATTATCAGCTAGATGGATGATCAATTAACAGAGATTTCCCAGACAGAAAATGGTTCATAACATTTATTCTTCTAGATTAGAAGAATGGCTCTTGTGTCACTCTGTGGAGTGAGCATCGTGTTTGATTACTCAGATAGAGTATAGTTCTGAGAGATGATGCAACTGATGACACTAATAGTGATGATGGTGCTCATGTTCTAATCATGAGATAGTCTAGACGATGTTGATGCTACTGAGTAGATAGTATGTTTGTGCTCAAGACCATTAACTGTAATACTTCCCTAGCTAGGAGGGAGTGTTGATATTATGATAGCCGCGGGAGGTATTTACCTTCATGTGTAAACCTGATGAGAATAGAATACTCCAGGAAGAAATAAGAAACCCTAATGAGTTGGCTAATAACCCTAGAAGACATGTCGGCTCAAGAAGATAACTTGTATTAGGTTATTAGCCTCCAAGAGAAGAAGTTGGCCAGAAGAAATAATATATACTAAACAAACAAATACCCAGAATGAGAATTCAGCCTAGGCAGTTAGCCAGAATTACTATAAATACAGGAGGCTAGTCTTCATTCTGGCAGGCAGTCTCAGAATTGTAGAGCAGCACTTGTGTGCACTGTAGTGCCCAGTTTTGTGTGCAGGTTTGGAGGAGAGCTACCATTGCAGTTGTTGCAGCTAGTAGATCACGTTTGTCTTGGAATATCTCTTGGTTAGGGTTTGGAATATCTGATCAGCTCTTGTTGGTGCGCTTTCCTTAGGGAAAGGTGCGCTACTCTTTGTTTGGCTATCTAGCCTAGGGTTTTCTTCCGTAGTGATTATCTGTCAAGGTTAAGGTGCTCAGAGGGTGGCTTCGGCCTATGGTTGGGTGACAATAGCGATATTGTCAATGGTAAAACAAGCACATCCATTATATTCTAACATTTAGAAGCTTTCCTAGACAAGATCTCCTTTAGAAAAACTTAGCAAATAAAGAGCAAGAAATAAGAACCTTATGTTTCTTACTCCTAGGGTTTCAAGCAAGAAATTTCATAATCTTAAATATGAACAAGTAAACATACCATAAACATTTATCATGAAATGAAAATTGCATATTTACTTACTTCGCCAAGAATAATCAAGCACAAAAACCCTATATTGCCAAAATTTCCACCAAGAAATGATCCAAGAATCATCCACACAAGTCTCCAAGAGGTGTCCATCAAAATTTCAACCAATAACCCTCAAAAAGAGTGCAAATTGCAGTCCTCTATCCAAGTGAGGAGAGTTATCGTGAAAAAATGAAAATGCCAACCATATTATATGGAAAATCCTGGCATAATTACCCAACAGTTGTGTCTTTTCACAGTTTTGAGCCTACTTCATAGTTTGTTCATTAAAATAAAAAATAAATTCAATTTTTACAAAATGGCCCTCAAAGGGTGACATATCAGCCTCCAAAGGCTAGCGTCCTAGTGGGAGATAGATGGACTCTCTCTTCCTAGGCCTACCAAAGTGCCTCCAAAGGCAACATCCTATATCTTCATTGTGTAATTGGTCATCATGATCATGCCCCAACATGGGGTTTATACATCCATCCTTGGGATCCAAATCCCTCATGAAGGTCCCAACTAGTCATCTCCTCATAGGTACACCCTCCAAGGGTCCATAAGTCACACGATCATGCCAACTAAGCCACATCTAATAATAAAACCACCCGAACATGTGCATAAAACCCCCCTTTTCAAACTAAACAAATGCTCAAAGATGTTATACAATTTTTCAAATTTAGGTGTGGGAGGGGTGTCAAGGCATCCTATTGGGTCAATCAATCCCCAAGTCCAAGGTGTTTCCTGAGAGAAACCTATCTAAGTCATGTGAAGAAGGTGGAGTGGATGGGAGTGAGAATTTTGGGCATGGGGTTCATCACATACAAGGGTTCATAGTGTCTCATTTATGGGTGCCTTTGTGGAGGGTGTGTTTCCCTTCGTCCACAATGCAACATTTTTCCAAGCCCATTTATTGTCATTAATTAATTAATTAAAGTCCAAAACAATTGGGTACTCTAAATGGGTAACATAGAACTTGGGAGGTAGTACCATAATGTCACTTGAAGGAATATGTACACAAAGTTCCATAGGGGTAAACTATAGCTTGTAACGGACTTGTGTAGATCCCTCAACAAGTGGGACATCTATATATGCGAGCTATTGTTTTTCCAGGTCTTATGCATTTAAGAGATAATGCTTCGTTGTTTCTCAAGACCTCTTGGGAGAGAATCTGAAAGGTTTATGATTTGGGTTTTATATGTTTCCATCTACTTTCCCCTCTGGTATTTTAGCCCCTTCTTCCCATGAAATGAGGCACAATCCCTTCTTGGGTCAGTACACCCGAAAATCCCAAAAGATAAGGAGACAAAAGGAAATAAAAGTGGAAAGTGATAAGTATGATCAGGAGTGGATGATGACTCTTCAAGGAAACCATCAGTAGCACCCTATTCCCGAGGGTGACCAACTTACTAAGACAAAATGACACCCACATGTTGGACAGTTGGTTGTCATTGATGTCAACCCTTAGAGTGTTTGAGATACCCCAAATATGTGATCGATATTGATGGTGACTTAGGTTTAATTGATGTCAACAAGAGTGGTTGATGTCATTGAATTTAATGGGTGCATTTGATGAAGTCTACACGAAGCCCTGAAGGTGTGGTCATGATACCCAAAGTTGTTTGAGAAATAAGGATATGAAGGAAAGTGAAAATGGAGGTAACACTCTCATATATGGATAGTCCTCATCATGTCATTTTTTGTGATAGGTGGTACGACACGTGGTTCCTCACAATTGAGGAGTTATGGCCTTCAAAAGTTAGAAGCCCCAAATAATGGTCAGTAAGCCCCTAGTTAGTTACAAGTTATTAATGAAAGGGTAAAGTTGTTGCAACAAGAAAGTTCAAGAAGAATTAAGATTAAGGAGAGAAGTTACTTAGAAAAAGTATAAATACACCTCAAGGAGTCTCTCATAAGTACACACACACAATCATTGAATATAAAATCTTGTTGAATATTTTGGTTTATTGGCGAATCTGAGGTCAGGTCTGAGGCAGTAGAGAAAGTGTGAAGGAAGAGAAAAAGTTTTGGAGTTGCAGAGAGTTAGGGTTTTTTATGTAACCCTAATTAAGCAGACCCTCACATATCATCTTGAAGGTGTCACATGAGGCACCACTGTAGTTTGCATAGGGCTCGTAATGCGAGGCCCCATGTGGCAAGTAGTCTTTGTCCCGCAAGGAAAAGACATAAGTGAAGGAAAATGCTTGTGCCAGGTTGTTGATGCCAAGATTGGTCTATTTTTCAGATATTTGATACAACAAGTCATCTACAGGTTACATGTATGATTATGTGTTTGATTTGAGAGTTACATGGTATGGTTATGTTTCACACTTGATGCATGATTGGTATATTGTTCAGACATTGGCACATGGTTGAGGCACATCTTAGGTGCATGGTGTTGGCACTTATATGAGGTACATTTATGGATGATGTTGATACATGGTTGAAGTTCACACATGGCATATGGTAGCACATGTATGAGATACAACTCTTGATGTTGGTACTTGGTTGAGGTACACCATTGATAGTATTTGCTTGGTATATCTTATGGTACATGGTCTATCGATGAATGGTGTGTTGTTTGAGGTATATGGTTGATGATATGGTGCATGTTTAGAGGAATATGTTGATGATCTTAGTACATCCTTTGGTACTTTGTTAAGGCACTTCATTGTCGATGGTGCATGGGATGATTGAGACATATCATGAGTGATATGGTATATAATTGAGGCACATATCATGGTATATGATTCATGGTACATGTTGGTACATGGTTGATGGTTTGGTACAGGTGTTGGTGCATTTTTGATGCACGATTTGGTATAGGTGTTGATGCATGGTTGGTACAGGTTGATGTACAATATTGATGCACATGGTTGATGAGTGATGTACATGGTTGATGTGCATGGTTTGGTGATGGTTGTTGTATCCATGTGAGTGGATATGGTTGAAGATGGTATATCAATGACAATGACAGGTTGGACACAGTGATAGGTTGGATACAGTGACATGTTGATAGGTTACAGGTTGATGTGACAGTGGCAGTGATTGTGGTAGTGATAGTTTGGTATACATTTATATTTCAGGGTAGTAGGACAGGGCAACAAAAGGGGGTTGTAGCCTCCTTCCAGTTGGTGCCAGATAATTTAGAGAGTTGGAGCTTCCTTCAGGTTGCAACTTGAGAATCATGGGGTTGTATCCTCCTTCTAGTCGGAGCAAGAGAATTCAGAGAGTTGGAACTTCCTTCAGGTTGAAGCCTGAGAATCAAGGGGTTGTATCCTTCTTCTAGTTGGAGCCAGAAAATTCAAGGAGTTGTAACTTCCTTCATGTTGGACCCTATAAATAGGGGGTTGTACCCTGCTTCCAATTGTAGCTGGAGAATTGGGAATTTGGTGCTTCCAATGAATGTATTGTTGACAATATATAAGAAATAATTTTGTGGTTTTCTCCCATTTGGGTTTCCACATAAATTATGGTTTATTATGTATTTGATGTGATGTTTCTTATTTTTATATGCTCATGATATATTGGATGGAATCATA